>OX030958.1:11808361-12035861 GCA_943735955.1 Piscicola geometra | reverse complement strand
ACCACCTCCACCACCACCACCACCACAACCACCACTATCACCAGCACCAGAACCACCTTTACACCTTCCCACAACACCAGAGGCATCACCACCACCACAAACCACCGCATCACCAGACCCCCCCACTGCAACACCAGCATCTCCTGCTTCAGCTGCAGCAACTGACGCCGCTGCCACATAGTTATGATGATAGTTCCTCTTGTAGTGGCACCACGAGCACAGCCACTGCGCCTCTGGCACGAAGGGCACCCCGTAGCACTCCTGGTGCACCGGCAAGTCGCACGAGTCGCAGAACAAGATCAAGTTCGAGCCGAGACACTCGCCGTCTAGACAGATCGAGCAGACGATGTCTTCTTCGCAGACTTCTTCCTTCGATGACGTCGTCTGCTGCTGGTGCTGCTTGTTGTTGTCTGTGTGTTTGCCTTTCTGTGGTTGTGGTGGTGGTGATGATGATGGTGTTGGTGGTGGTGATGATGATGGGGTATTAGTGATGATGGTCATGATGGAGGTATTGGTGATGATGATGATGATGGAGACATGCTGACTATATTCATTTTGTTTTTAGTGAGTAATAATAATGATACAATGTTCCTTGTCTTGTGCAACTGCATGAATGCAAAATCTTCAAAGAGAAATAAAAACCAAGATGGCAGCAATGAATGAAGTTGAGACTACCAACCTTGGAGGCGAGGTGGGTGGACGCCTTCAGTTGCTCGAGTTGGAGGTGGGTGGAGACCTTCTCGAGCCTGTCAAGACACATCTCGAGGGAGTCCTCACTGATGATTGGCCGATGCAGTTCTTCCTGGTGCTTGTTGAAGAGGCCTAACCAATGAATGTCCTGCAGTGGTTCCCATTTGATGATTGAGTATTAATTATGATGGAATTTTAGTAATTTTTGATGCTCAGAAAGATTTTAATTTGAAAGTAGTTTGTATGTCACTGAATGCAATGCACTCACCTGGTCGTCCAAGTCGTACTCAACACTTTCCTTGCGTTCGTCTGCATCTCCTTCAACGTACCTGTAGAAGGCCTCTTGTCTGTTGACCACCAGGTCAGCTGCCCCTCCTCCCTCAAACCACTCCACCTCCTTCACGACCGCCTCGTGCACCTTGCATGGGTTCTTGATGCACGTGTCCTTCCCCTTCTTGCCTCCACGAGGATGGCCTTCCTTCCCACCTTCATTTTGGTCGTCTGCTTTCTTGGCGGGAGAACTCTTCAAATTGTGTTCCTCGCCCACCGAAACCACTTCGAGGGCAGTGTTCACGTCGAGGCGACTGCTGACGCCTGCGATGTCGACGTCGATGTACTGGTGTGGATTGGAGGAGAAGGTGAACGAGGAAGAAGAAGTTTCGTCGACGAATGCAGACGACTTGTTTGAGGCGTTGTTGTTCTGGATTTTATTTTCTGATGTGGCGTCTCTGAAGAGACATTTGCGAGCCTTTTTTACAGAACTGAGGCTCTTGACGCTGTACAACTTCTTTTCTATTTGGCTCGAGAGGAAAGTCCCGATACTCTTTTCTTTTTTCTTGGACGTCAAAGTTCGTTTGATTAATTTTCCAGCCGTTTTATTTGCTTGTTTTTTAAGCTTTGATTTACTTTTAAAGTTTGGAGAAACTCCATCATGTAATGAAGATAACTTCGTCATTGGTTTCATCACTTAATGATTATTGAAATTTTGTTGAAGAAGAATATACAAAACCAGTTTATGTCATACAGTTTAGCGCCAACATGATAGAGAAATATTTCAAACAACCGTCTTTAAAAACTAACAGTATAAATATTTAACAGTTTCATCATTTTCATATAAACTATTAGAAGATATAATCAAAACTAAAAAAATAATATATTTATATGCGATTGTTAATTCACAATTAATTTATTTAAGCAATAGATGTCAGGCAAGTTGTATTTTGTTTACATTTAACCAAAAAACTGCGTTACACAATATTTATAGATACTATGTGTTAATAAAATGATATTTAATTGGTTTTTTGATACTTGAAAGAATTTAAACACGCCTTATTACTTTCTTTTACATATTTGTTTATTCTAATCATATATATTTAGTATATTTTATTACTATAGGTATATGACTCTAATTATAATTCTTCAAAGTCACTTGAAGTACCATCATCATTAGTCGTCTGATTGATGGTTTCGGACGAAATAAAAGAAGAGAAGGCGGAAATCATCCACCATTCAGTTCTATTGTTAGCAGCGTTGAGAAGACTGCTCAAGGGACGGCGATCTGCTGCAAATCTTGGAAGGGTCCTACCCAGCATGGGCAACGATCCTGGGGGGAGGGTCCTGGAGTCCTATTTCAAAACTCCTATTTTGATACGAGTATTTAAGTAAAACTAAATTAGTTTTTTTAGACAGCTATCACTATAACTACACATACTCACAATGCATTACTTTATTCTTTGGTTGACGATTAGGCCGTATCGAAACAAGAGTTTGAAAATATTTTTTATGAAAAAAGTGGAGGGGGGTCTGGACACCAATATCCCCCAGGATCTCCGCCCGTGGATGAGACGTCCACTCTTTCACGTTGTCCATCCAGTTAAGTTTCATTTTAAAAAAATTCTTTTTATATTTTATTATCTAAAAATTTCAAGCAAAAATTTTTTTTAAAGAAAAATAAAGTTTTCGAAAGGGGTTTGCTATGTAAACTAAAGTTTTTGAAACCTGAACTTAAAAATTATAAAAAATGTATTTTATTAAGAGAATTATTAAATAAGATATTCACTTTATATACTTTTTGAATACAACGCAAATTCAACCATGAGATGTGCCTTTTGTGATATTTTCGAGTACCCGAGTCTTGAGTTTTGAACTTGTTGCCATCAAAAACAAATCCCAATTGAGGCGTGCACTTGAACAGTAATAGCCTAATTATTTAAACAATTAGATTATAGCTACTTCAGCTATAGCTATAGCAATTCAAAATCATGTTACTCTTAGAGGTATAAAAGCTTAAACCGGACACGTTCTGTTCACTTAGGATTCATCAAGAAGTAAAGCCAAAATGCAAGGCGAGATGCAAAACGACAAGTTTCCTCCCGTCCCTGTTCAACAGCCTCCCCCCTACCAACCTCAACAACCCAACCCCGGTCAACAATCATACAACATCCAGCAACCTGCAGTGAATGTGATCATGACCCAACCACCAGGCGTCGATTTCTCTGCCGCCCTCATACTCTCGTGCTTTGTCTACTGGTGCTGTGGCTTCATCTTCGGAACCGTAGCTTTCATCCTCGCGCGTGAGAAATCTTTTTCTTTAAATCATTTTACAATTATTTTTTTTATTACGATACACCTAAACACACACACACGCACGCACTCACACACACGAACACACACACAAAATCAAAATCACACTCTTTAAAACAACACACACACACACACGCGCGCAGTGGTAGGCCAGTCTTCGGCAAGCAGTGGGGACATTACTGGTGCCAACAATCTCCGCAAGGCTTCGTACATAGTCTCTATTGTGGGCATTGCAGTCGCTGTGATCGTGGGAATCATCTATGGAATCGTCGTTGCCGTCACTGTTGCCCACGTATCTACCGAGTATATCTCTACTAATACTTTTGTTAATTGATTATTACAATTATAATTAGTTTGACTTTAATGACCTGTCTATCTCGAGATCCAGGATTCGATCTTTGATTTTAATTTTTACCTGATTGATTTAACTTTAAAAACTACATGTTTCAAAATACTTTATAAATATGGACTTTTTACGTTAATAAATAAATAATAAACTTTTCTTTTAAATTAGAATTGAAGAATTTGAATAATTTAACTTTTTTTATTCCAAATCTTAGCAAATATAACAATTTAACAAAGATAAAAATTATAACAAATTTACAAACATAATACTAAATATTAGCCGGTCCCTTAAAAAATATTATAAAAGAAAGAATAAAACTGTTGACTTTATTTCGTATCCAAGAACGGGAAATGGGGAAATGCCATGATAAGGTGAGTATTTCGGTTGCTGTTGACTTACTAGGTACAAGAATGGAAAAAATCAAAAAGTTAATTTTACATTTTATTGGTTTTATTTATTTTCCTATTTTAATTTCAATTCTGAATTTAAGCTCTATTTTATTTTGTTCATCCAAATTATCCAGAGTCATTTAGAGTCGAAAACGGCAGAAAGTTTATTCTAAATTAGGAATTGTACTTTAAAAAAAAATTATTTGAAATTCTATTTCTATTTTATCATTTGTTAAATGTGATTTGTTATATTTTAGACCTTGAATGTCTGTCCCTTTACTTTTGCCCTAAATCACCGTGTATAAGGCGCACTCATTCACCATTTTATATTTACTCTTGACAACTTTTCAATAACGCAAATTTTTTTTCATTGAAAACACGGGAACGAAACAATGTTCCTAACCCTAACACACACATACGCATTGTATAATTTATAAATGAAGCTTCACGGTTTACCATTTGTATAGGTATTCATGCATTTGTGCTTGACCACGGAATCATAGGTCTCGGGAAAAAATGTTGGATAATTTTCAGGTCCGTATTTTAACAAGAGCTTCAAATGACTTTATTCTCAAAACTCCCTTTTGACATTTAAATCTCGTGAATGGTAAAATGTGAAGGGTTATTTTTTATCAGTTGTAAATTCAAGCACTCGACGCTTTCTCGATAATATCGATTGGAACATAGGCGTATTGTATATAGCTGCCTGCTGCACCACTAGCTAAACGGTTGCGTTATAAGGCCACAGCTTGAAGTATAAATCATTGAGGTAGACCCGACACGCCTGATTCATAGAGGAAAGATGCAAGACCAAGGCAACAAATACTCGTTCGGATCTGTCTCTGGACAAGAAACCAATCAACCACCATATCCCAGTCAACAACAACCCTATCCCGGTCAACAACAATCATACCCCGGTCAACAACAACCATACCCCGGTCAACAACAACCATACCCCAGTCAACAACAACCATACCCCGCTCAACCACAACCATACCCCGGTCAACAACAACCCTATACCGGTCAACAACCAATGTATTCATCTCAACCAATAAATGTGGTGATGGCTCCCCCAGTTGGAGTGGATTTCACAGGCGCTATTTTGCTTTCCTGTTTCGTGTACTGGTGCTGTGGGATCATATTTGGAACCATCGCTTTTATCCTAGCACGTGAGTAAACGTTCTAAATAATTTTGAATATTTAATAAGCGAATTTTATTTAAAAATATAATACAAGTTTCGTTTTTTTGCCAAATTAATTAAGAGTATTGATTGTGCCATTGTGTTGGTTTCCGTAGGTATGGCAACCTTGCAACTACGTCCTATCTTGGAGCTAAACATATTTTATAAATGTTTTTATTTTGTTTTAAATAGAGCTTAAAGTTATCATTTTTTATAATGTTTTTGAAAGAATAACAGGAATTGTTTTTCCACATACGTCACTTAAACACATTACCAAAACGAATACATCAATAAGAATACATCACACACACACAGTGTCAGGCCAGTCTTCGGCAAGCAGTGGGGACGCCACAGGAGCGAAAAATCTCCGCAAGGCTTCGTACATCGTCTCGGCTGTGGGCATTGCAGTCACTGTAATCATTGCCATCATCGTCGGCATATACGTTGGAGTCACTGTTAACCAAAGCATCAAAACGCTCAATGACAACCGTGATTATAACTGGAATCGATTCAATTGATTTTATTAGATTTTTTTGAAACTCCTAACCGGAAAAACAACTTTTAGTGCTAGTTTCTGAATCCTCATAGAACTCTTCTTCGCCATGATGTGCACATGTGATTTTTCCGCTTGCTTTTTCTTCCCGCCTTTTTTACAATTCTTAACAATTATTTTTCAATCTGGAAAGGTTCATATTGAAGTCTGGGAGACTGTGGGAGACTGACTGACTGAACCCTAGTCTTTCAGTGTGCAACCCCTTCAATGTGTGACGATTTCAATGCATTCTTCTTCGACTATGACCAATGAATATACGATTTAAAAACTAAACGATTTCATCTTATTTGCACTTGAAACATGATCGACGGTGCGATTTATAAACTTTCAGATTGAACTGTATCAAATGAAGATTTCATTCTATTGATAAACTTTAATGTATCAAATTTAATATTTACTTAATAAATTTGTTTTAAAAAATTCTCTAAAAATGAGTCGTGTAGCGGCATAGTCTAACAATTAATCCTTTCTCAGAGCTTGATTTAATTAAACTCGAGAGACTTGGATTAGGCAGCACTTATAAAAACAAGAGCTCAAGAAACTGAAATAACAATTTCCGTCCGATGTTCAGCGGCAATATGATGAGTTGAAAGAGCAAACCCTTTAGTAACTCAAGTTGAGTTGGCGAGATTATTCATCGGAGCCGAGCCATTCAGATGAGAAAGGCTCGATGGTGAGGTTCTGAAGTACTAGGAAGACAAACAAGGCAAGGGCCCATATGAGGAAACACAAACATCTATCGCTTCTTACATTATTTAAATTATAAAAGTATTATTTTAGTAAATATTTTTTAAACGGAAATATTACAGGTTAAGAAAATATTGGGTTCAATATTCTATCTTGTTGTACACTAAATATATAAACCCGTCACTTTAAAAATAATTATAAAACACACAACTTAGCATTTTTGTTATATTCAAGAGCCTCAAATGGCAAAAGCCATTGAGAATTGTCGAAAAACTTCCGTACTTCGGTTGCTGTGCCTCCAAAGCAACTCACGTTAATATGGTCACGAAGGGATTTGGGTGTCGCATTGGCGCCTCATCTTATTACATTGGCTCCCCATTAAATTTAGGATTATATTTAAAATCTGTGTTTTTATGTTTAAACTAAAAAACTCTCTAGTATCCCCGGATCTAGTATTTTAATCCAACTCCACCAAGTTACGTAGTTAAGGGGTGGAGCTTAAAGATTTTTTAACAACTAAAAGTAATTTTTAATAGTTATAAAATGTATTTACTTGAAGTTTATTCAAATATTTTAGAATTAAAATAAAATAGTTTGATAATTTAAATAGTATAGTTTATCAATTCGAAAAAATCGTTTTAGTTAAATATACAGAGGTTATTATTTCTAATGCTAGTTAAGACGATAAGATGAATTTTAGTACTATTTTAGCGTTTAACAATGAGATGGCAATACAATTTTTTCAGAGTTATGGTATTCTACATTCGAATCGTTTATGCAGGAATGGACATAGTATGAAACTATGTGTTCCTTTGGAGGCATGGAGGTGCTTCAAAAGAAGTTGCAGGCAGAGAATAAGCCTAAGGAAAGAAACATGGTTAGAGAAATATAGAATAGAGCTGAAAAAAGTTATTGTCTTCATTTATTGCTGGAGCGATAACTTAATTTCATTTAAATTCTGTCAAAAAGAATTACTAATTTCACATTCCACGTTTATCTCCTGGAAAAGTGCTATACGAGAAGTGTGTCTCTGGAGAATCTTTCAGACTCCATTGGTTGTTGGTGGCCCAGGTCTGCATGTCGAAATAGACGAGACCTTATTCTCCAAACGCAAGAACCACCAAGGCTGACTACTTCCACAGCAGTGGGTTTTTGGTGGTATTTTCAGGGAGACGAAAGAAGCATTCATGTATGCTGTGCCGGATAGAACTGCAACCACACTGCTGGGAGTGATCAGGGCCTGCATCGCTCCAGGCTCCATCATCTTATCTGACAGGTGGGCATCCTACCAGGGGATCGAAGTCATGATTGGAATGGACTATACCCAAACCACAGTACAAATTTTGTTGAACCCACCACTAGAGCCCATACACAAACGGTTGAGAGTATGTGGGGGCAACTCAAACAACTGAAAAAGATTGAAAGGGGCATCTCAAAGTCACAGATGGACAGCTACATAGCTGAATTCTTGTGGAAGCACACAAAAAAACACAAGATTTATTCATTAATATTTTAAATAACATTAGTGAATTTCATGTTCTTGAATAAAATTATAAAATCACAAGTTGTCTTTTTTTACCTCAGAAAATATTTCATTTGAATAAAAAAAAGTAATTGTTTATTTAATTAAAAAATGATACAAAACATAGCAAAAACATTTTCTTCATCTTCGGCTCGCCCTCCTTTCTGGCTGCATTGCACTCTTGATGTGCCTTGTTCAGGTATCTGTAGCTCTCTTCCCACTTGCCTGTGGTTTTCTCCTTCCATTTGAAGGTCATGGCAGAGTCGGAATTGAGCTGCAAAACCTTTCTGTGGTAATCAATAGCGAGTATGGAAGTTACAGAAGTACATATATGCAGGGTCTTTCATCTCCCATGGTGTGAAGGACTATGGAACAACTACATTATGTTCTATCCCCGAGTTACCTTTTCAAGCTCTCCATATCTGTTTCTTATTCTTTTTCCTCCTCCATCTTTTCAGGCTTGGCATCCTCATGACAGTCTGATTGGCCTCTGCAGCCTCCTATTTCCATAGTCAGAAAGATAGAAAATAAAAGTTACACTGACATGTCTTTAAAAACGTCTACAAGGTCTTTTTTCCATAATTGAGGCAAAGATTTAAGCACCGATGAATTTAAGAAATCTAAATTCTAAAACACTTCAAAATTTATATTTAGATTCAAAATTTATATTATAAAATTATATATTATTTAAGAATTAACGTTAAATATAGGAAAAAAACTTGTTAAAACTAAATAAAACTAAGATAATTTAAAATAGCCGTAATCGTCGTAATGGCGTCTGCCAAAGTTTTATTTAAGCTCCACCCCTTAACTACGTTGCTCCACCCAATTGTTTGTGGAGTTGGATTAAAATACTAGATCCGTATCCCCAATATACCTAAAATCATTAATATCTCACCCTCATAGAAGTAATTTAAGATCATCCACTCAAAATCAATATTTCATCTCTTCCATTAATAACTCTTTTGCTAAACGTTCTTTCCATTATGCTGGTTCATATATTTGGAACTCATTACCTCCTTATTTAACTACTTCTAAATCATTATTTACTTTTCGTAAAGATCTGAAGACATTATTATTATTATTATTATTATTATTATTATTTTATATTAAAATGTTGTGATTAACAAAACCCCATTTTTATAATACTTTCCGTTGTTCTTGAAAGTAGGGAATGGGCTTGATGTTGATTTAGTTTTAAAATGCATGGGTATATAATATATATATATATACATATATTTTTATAACTTTTATATTTAATTTAACTAAAAACAAAAAAACTGTCCTAGTGCATGTAGTGTATTTCTAAATGAATGGTAGAGCACGATAATAATAATAATAACAATTTATTTAAACTATTTTTAGCCAGTGGTAGGGGATTAGATTTAAGATTATGTTAAGATATTTTATTGTTTTCGAATCAGTCGTGCGAATTTCATTGCTCAGAGAATTGTATAACGAATCTTTTAAGCTGATTGATAAAGGAACGTAAAGCGTCGTCTTTAAGGTGTTTCTCTGAAGCGATAGGTGGACGGCATGATTGTGCTTGCTACTTGTCAAATTTTTGAGGCATTTTAGATACAAAATTATGATTTTTAGATATTTTTCCTTTTCAAAGGTTTTTCACTGAGAAAGCAATAGACCCCTTGAACGATTTTTCAATGCTGTCGTGTTTTTGAGTAATAAAAATATGTGGTCCATGGTTGCTCATCGGAATACGGCTTTTGTATAAAAATTTAATATATATGTACATAGTATATATATTATATAGCTACTCTACGTCTAGCTAGGGTGAGTGCATAAGGCACAGCTAAGGTATAAATGCGTTGACAATATTTAGCACACATGTACTGTTTGTGCTATTGTCTTTGATCCAAACTTGCCAGAAAAGATGCAGGATAATAAAGATACCTACCCTTTCGCATCTGCTCTTGCTGATGAAGGAAATCAATGTCCTCCCTCTTACTTTGCCCAACAGCCGTACCCGGATCAACAAGCCTACCCCCCTCAACAACCCTACCCCCTTCAACAACCACACCCAAATCAAGAACCACACCCCAATCAAGAACCATGCCCCACTCAACAACAACCATACCCTGGTCAACAACAACAACAATACTTCAGTCAACCAACAGTGAATGTGCTGATGCCTCCAGCATTCGGAGTGGATTTTGCAGGCGCCATCTTGCTTTCGTGTTTCGTGTACTGGTGCTGTGGAATTCTCTTCGGCCTGATTGCCTTCTCCCTCGCCCGTGAGTGAAGTCTTCCGAATGAACTCAATTATTTTAGAAAATTGTTTTTAAATTCAATTATCATACTGGTAATATATACTGATTTTATACATATATACAGTATATATTCTGTTATTTTTGGTTCAACGTCAAATGATACCGTGTAATGTGGAACACATATTTTCTATTTTAATAAAAAATAATATACGATATTAAAGTTTTTAATAACCAATTTAAATTAATTTAAATTATATTAAGTAAGCCTAACCCTAAAAATGAATATATTCAAAAGCGAGATAATCTCATATATCCGAACGAGGTCATTTGCTCATATGCCGTTATTCATAACTGAATAGTGTATTGATTTTACTAGCGTGAAAGTAAAGCACGTCTTATCTTGTCGCTAGTCATAAATTATGATGAGAGGTTGAGCTCTATTTATAAAAAGGAAATAATTATATTCTTGAACTGATTGTTGTTAACTATTTGAAATTTATGACTTTTAACATCTACAAATACACACATATATAGACAAACGCGAACACACACACACACACACACACACACACACACACACACACACACACACACACACACACACACACACACACACACACACACACACACACACACACACACACACACACACACACACACACACACACACACACACACACACACACACACCGACACACACACAAACACACACAAACACACACACACACACACACACACACACACAAACACACACACACACACACCGACACACACACAAACACACAAGCATACACACACACACACACACACACACACACACACACACACACACACACACACACACATACACATACACACACACACACAGTGGCAGGCCAGTCTTCGGCAAGCAAAGGGGACATTGCAGGGGCCAGGAGTCTTCGCAACGCCTCGTACATCGTCTCGTGTGTCGGCATTGCATTTGCCATAGTTGTGAGCGTCATTGTCGGCGTTACTTTGGGTGTCACTATAAGCCAGAGTCACAACACCATTCAATATTAGTTATTATAAAGGAGGTTCAGCCACTTGGCAGTTTTGTCTTCTCTACAAACATCTACGGTTTAGATTTTTTTAACCATCTATGTTTTATTGTTCTCTCGACATATAAGATTCAATTTTTAAACAAAATATTTTTAATATTCACTTACAACATACTCAAAAACATGACACTTACCAAAGACTTTTCTTGAAATGTTTATTCTACGACAAAAACAAAACTTTTAAATGAAATCTTCAATCGATATTTTATTTAAGAAATATTATACAGACGTATTAAATAAAATATATTGATCTGATAATCTTACTCATGTATCACAAAAAGAGAACATTTATTAATTCATTTATGAGACGACTTTTCCCCCACAAAAAAGTAGGTTATTATTTCAAGAAGTTAATGAATCTGAATTGATCAATAAATATGTATTGAAATCCTTTTGATAATTTACTAAAACCTACAGTTTTAGGACTAATATTTAAATAAAATGGTGAGTTTTTTCTAAATATATAGCCGTACTAAACCGATACAAAATACCTGATAAACCATGTATGAGACCTGTTTTTCCATTTTTTTGAATATAAAAAAATATTTAAAGAAACTAAAACGAGAAAAAAATTTGGAATTAGCGACCATTTTATTATCGCTAAATCTTTACACCTGCGGCATTGTAAAGCTTGAGCAAAAGTACGCATTATACTTTATACATGGTGATTTACGGTCATTCCAATTTTTTCACCTTTAACATTTATAAAATTCAGGCTTTCCTTTACAAACTTAAATGTTTGAAAAAGTAGTTGATGAAGAATTTTTCAGAGTTTTATCAATGAGGTATAAAGGGTACATAATAAATTATTTGACACACATAATACACTTTGTGTTCCATGAAAAACTTGGTTTGTCTTCGTTCTTACAGTTCCATAAAATAAATGAATATAAATATAAAAAAAGAAGTTGTAAATTTATTTCTAAAGATGTAGCTTGCACTAGGCCTGTTCAATGGAATTTTTCCTTGATTATAAATAAATAATATAAATAGATTACATTTATAGCTTAGTGAGCGCCTTAGTCAGATACAGCTAGAGTATATAACGACGTTATGTTATAACGTTTGACACACCTGTTTTAATCGCAACAATATAATTCATAGTGTAGAAAAATGGTGAAAACAAGTGAATATTCCTCATCGGCATCGGCTCCTGCTCCCTGTGAAACTCAAAATCCTCCCCCTTATTCAAACCCGGAAGCATTTCCCGCTCAACAAACTCACGCTGAACAACTTCCAGTTTCAGAAAATCCTTCGTACCTCGGTCAACCACCATTTCCCGGTCAACAACAACCCTATCCCGGTCAACAACAACCCTATCCCGGTCAACAACAACCCTATCCCGGTCAACAACAACCCTATCCCGGTCAACAACAACCCTATCCCGGTCAACAACAACCCTATCCCGGTCAAAAACAACCCTATCCCGGTCAACAACAACCCTATCCCGATCAAAAACAACCATTCCACAATCAACAACAACCCTATCACATTCAACAACAACAATATCCGGGTCAACAACAACAATTCTCCGGTCAACAACAACAATATCCCGGTCAACAACAACTATCTCCCGGTCAACAACAACCATTCCCCGGTCAACAACAACCATACCCTAATGTATCCCAACAAACAGCAGTAAATGTGGTAATGGCTCCCCCAGTTGGAGTGGATTTCACAGGCGCTATTTTGCTTTCCTGTTTCGTGTACTGGTTATGTGGGATCTTATTTGGAGCCATCGCTTTTGGCCTAGCGTGTTAGTATTTTTTAAAATATTTTAAAATAGTATATCTGTGTCAAATAATTTTTCGAAAATGAATGTTTACATTTATTTGGATTGTCTTTTGTTCATCCCAACCGAAATAGTTATTCTAACATTTTTTTTTAGACTTTTAAATAAATTATTTCATCACTTCTTATGTGAGTAAGTAATAGACCAACGTGAAGTTTGTTGGATAGGCTATAGACTATTTTATAAACGAACACACAAACACAAACACACACACACACTCACACACATACACACACACACACACACACACACACACATACACACACACACACACACACACAAACACACACACACACACACACACACACACACACACACACACACACACACACACACACACACACACACACACACACACACACACACACACACACACACACACACACACACACACACACATACACACATACACACACACACAAACACACACCCACAAACACACACCCACCCACACACACACACACACACACACACACACACACACACACACACACACACAAACACACACACACACACAGTGGCAGGCCAGTCTTCGGCAAGCAGTGGAAACTCCGCAGGAGCTAAAAGTCTCCGCATGGCTTCGTACATCGTCTCGGGTGTGGGCATTGCAGTCGCTGCGATCATTATCATCATCGTCGGTTCTGTTCTTGGGGTAGCTGCTAGGCGAACCTACTATTATACATACCCATACTATTATTATTAACTTCTTTGCTTTCTAGATTTGTTTTCACTGTATTTTCTAGATTGACATCTGAAATTTGACTTCTCAATAGTTTTTTTCCGCCTACTTTCAAAAAAGTAATTGACAAAATATTTTTTCCTATGACTTTCACTTGAAATACTATTCTATGACACCAAACAACCATTTTATCAACTCTCATGTTCAACTATTTCAATCGATATTTTATTATAGATTTACAATTACAAACATTTTAACAATGCATGTTAAATTAAATAAATTTAATTTTTTTAATATCATATTTTTATTATTTTTATACGCTTCAAACGAGGCATCGAGTGTTGGGAGAAAAGACACTTCAAATATTCAGTATTCCATAAAGATTTGATAAAATAATGTAAAATTGGAATTTAGTATCCAGTACTGAGTGTAAAAAATCTTTCGGACACGCCCTGACAGGTCTGGTTACTTTTTGTTTTTTAATTTTGCAAACATTTTTGACACCAAAAAAGACAAAAATTGAATACATAATTATTCAAATCGTGACATCATCGAATTAATTCAGTGTAACAGTTTTCACAAACTATTTTTTCATATGCATGCCAAAACACAAAGGATCAAAAGTCTAATCAACATAATAACTTTTTCAAATCACATTTACGTATTAATTAATTACCTAACATAATAACGATATTTAATATTATTCATCCTAGCTAGAAACTTTCCAACTAAGCTGATTGATAAAAATAGTTTAATGTATGCTAGAAATAAAAGAAACGCTTTGTGTTTTTAAAAAGAAATAATACATGTAAGAAGAGAAAAAAAGTGAGCTACAAATAGAACTGTAGTAAGTACCGTAAAACACCAACCTATTAGCACACTTTTAATTAATTTTAGTTATATTAAAAATTTATTTATTAAGAGTGAAGTTTCACATAATAAAATCACAAAAAGATGAAGCCTCCACAGGATGAAGTCTCCACAGGATGAAGTCTCCACAGGATGGAGTCTCCACAGGATGAAGTATCCACAGGATGGAGTCTCCACAGGATGGAGTATCCACAGGATGAAGTCTCCATAGGATGAAGTCTCCACAGGATGGAGTCTCCACAGGATGAAGTCTCCACAGGATGAAGTATCTAACAGGATGGAGTCTCCACAGGATGAAGTATCCACAGGATGGAGTCTCCACAGGATGGAGTATCCACAGGATGAAGTCTCCACAGGATGAAGTCTCCACAGGATGGAGTATCCACAGGATGAAGTCTCCACAGGATGAAGTATCCACAGGATGAAGTCTCCACAGGATGAAGTCTCCACAGGATGAAGTATCCACAGGATGGAGTCTCCACAGGATGGAGTCTCCACAGGATGAAGTCTCCACAGGATGAAGTCTCCACAGGATGAAGTATCTAACAGGATGGAGTCTCCACAGGATGAAGTATCCACAGGATGGAGTCTCCACAGGATGGAGTATCCACAGGATGAAGTCTCCACAGGATGAAGTCTCCACAGGATGGAGTATCCACAGGATGAAGTCTCCACAGGATGAAGTATCCACAGGATGAAGTCTCCACAGGATGAAGTCTCCACAGGATGAAGTATCCACAGGATGGAGTCTCCACAGGATGGAGTCTCCACAGGATGAAGTCTCCACAGGATGGAGTCTCCCCAGGATGGAGTCTCCACAGGATGGAGTATCCACAGGATGGAGTCTCCACAGGATGGAGTCTCCACAGGATGGAGTATCCACAGGATGGAGTCTCCACAGGATGGAGTCTCTACAGGATGAAGTCTCCACAGGATGGAGTCTCCCCAGGATGAAGTATCCACAGGATGAAGTCTCCACAGGATGAAGTCTCCACAGGATGGAGTCTCCACAGGATGGAGTCTCCCCAGGATGAAGTATCCACAGGATGAAGTCTCCACAGGATGAAGTATCCACAGGATGTAGTCTCCACAGGATGAAGTCTCCACAGGATGAAGTCTCCACAGGATGGAGTCTCCACAGGATGGAGTCTCCACAGGATGAAGTATCCACAGGATGGAGTCTCCACAGGATGGAGTCTCCACAGGATGGAGTCTCCACAGGATGGAGTCTCCACAGGATGGAGTCTCCACAGGATGGAGTATCCACAGGATGGAGTCTCCACAGGATGGAGTCTCCACAGGATGAAGTCTCCACAGGATGGAGTATTCACAGGATGGAGTTTCCACAGGATGGAGTATCCCCAGGATGGAGTATCCACAGGATGAAGTCTCCACAGGATGAAGTCTCCACAGGATGGAGTATCCCCAGGATGGAGTATCCACAGGATGGAGTCTCCACAGGATGGAGTCTCCACAGGATGAAGTATCCACAGGATGAAGTCTCCACAGGATGAAGTATCCACAGGATAGAGTATCCACAGGATGGAGTCTTCACAGGATGAAGTCTCCACAGGATGGAGTCTCCCCAGGATGAAGTATCCACAGGATGGAGTCTCCACAGGATGGAGTCTCCACAGGATAGAGTCTCCACAGGATGGAGTCTCCACAGGATGGAGTCTCCACAGGATGAAGTCTCCACAGGATGGAGTCTCCACAGGATGAAGTCTCCACAGGATGGAGTATCCACAGGATGGAGTCTCCACAGGATGAAGTCTCCACAGGATGGAGTCTCCACAGGATGAAGTATCCACAGGATGGAGTCTCCACAGGATGGAGTCTCCACAGGATGGAGTCTCCACAGGATGAAGTCTCCACAGGATGAAGTCTCCACAGGATGGAGTCTCCACAGGATGGAGTCTCCACAGGATGAAGTCTCCACAGGATGAAGTCTCCACAGGATGGAGTATCCACAGGATGGAGTCTCCACAGGATGGAGTCTCCACAGGATGAAGTCTCCACAGGATGGAGTCTCTACAGGATGAAGTCTCCACAGGATGGAGTCTCCCCAGGATGAAGTATCCACAGGATGAAGTCTCCACAGGATGAAGTCTCCACAGGATGGAGTCTCCACAGGATGGAGTCTCCCCAGGATGAAGTCTCCACAGGATGGAGTCTCCACAGGATGAAGTCTCCACAGGATGAAGTCTCCACAGGATGAAGTCTCCACAGGATGGAGTCTCCACAGGATGGAGTCTCCACAGGATGAAGTATCCACAGGATGGAGTCTCCACAGGATGGAGTCTCCACAGGATGGAGTCTCCACAGGATGGAGTCTCCACAGGATGGAGTATCCACAGGATGGAGTCTCCACAGGATGGAGTCTCCACAGGATGGAGTCTCCACAGGATGGAGTCTCCACAGGATGAAGTCTCCACAGGATGGAGTATCCACAGGATGGAGTATCCACAGGATGAAGTCTCCACAGGATGGAGTATCCACAGGATGGAGTCTCCACAGGATGGAGTCTCCACAGGATGGAGTCTCCACAGGATGAAGTCTCCACAGGATGGAGTCTCCACAGGATGAAGTCTCCACAGGATGGAGTCTCCACAGGATGAAGTCTCCACAGGATGAAGTATCCACAGGATGGAGTCTCCACAGGATGAAGTATCCACAGGATGGAGTCTCCACAGGATGAAGTATCCACAGGATGGAGTCTCCACAGGATGAAGTCTCCACAGGATGGAGTATCCACAGGATGAAGTCTCCACAGGATGGAGTCTCCACAGGATGAAGTCTCCACAGGATGAAGTATCCACAGGATGGAGTCTCCACAGGATGAAGTATCCACAGGATGGAGTCTCCACAGGATGAAGTATCCACAGGATGGAGTCTCCACAGGATGAAGTCTCCACAGGATGGAGTATCCACAGGATGAAGTCTCCACAGGATGGAGTATCCACAGGATGGAGTCTCCACAGGATGGAGTCTCCCCAGGATGAAGTATCCACAGGATGAAGTCTGCACAGGATGAAGTCTCCACAGGATGGAGTCTCCACAGGATGAAGTCTCCACAGGATGGAGTATTCACAGGATGGAGTTTCCACAGGATGGAGTATCCCCAGGATGGAGTATCCACAGGATGAAGTCTCCACAGGATGAAGTCTCCACAGGATGGAGTATCCCCAGGATGGAGTATCCACAGGATGGAGTCTCCACAGGATGGAGTCTCCACAGGATGAAGTATCCACAGGATGAAGTCTCCACAGGATGAAGTATCCACAGGATAGAGTATCCACAGGATGGAGTCTTCACAGGATGAAGTCTCCACAGGATGGAGTCTCCCCAGGATGAAGTATCCACAGGATGGAGTCTCCACAGGATGGAGTCTCCACAGGATAGAGTCTCCACAGGATGGAGTCTCCACAGGATGGAGTCTCCACAGGATGAAGTCTCCACAGGATGGAGTCTCCACAGGATGAAGTCTCCACAGGATGAAGTCTCCACAGGATGAAGTCTCCACAGGATGGAGTATCCACAGGATGGAGTCTCCACAGGATGGAGTCTCCACAGGATGAAGTCTCCACAGGATGGAGTATCCACAGGATGGAGTATCCACAGGATGGAGTATCCACAGGATGAAGTCTCCACAGGATGAAGTCTCCACAGGATGGAGTCTCCACAGGATGAAGTCTCCACAGGATGAAGTATCCACAGGATGGAGTCTCCACAGGATGAAGTATCCACAGGATGGAGTCTCCACAGGATGAAGTATCCACAGGATGGAGTCTCCACAGGATGAAGTCTCCACAGGATGGAGTATCCACAGGATGAAGTCTCCACAGGATGGAGTATCCACAGGATGGAGTCTCCACAGGATGGAGTCTCCCCAGGATGAAGTATCCACAGGATGAAGTCTCCACAGGATGAAGTCTCCACAGGATGGAGTCTCCACAGGATGAAGTCTCCACAGGATGGAGTATTCACAGGATGGAGTTTCCACAGGATGGAGTATCCCCAGGATGGAGTATCCACAGGATGAAGTCTCCACAGGATGAAGTCTCCACAGGATGGAGTATCCCCAGGATGGAGTATCCACAGGATGGAGTCTCCACAGGATGGAGTCTCCACAGGATGAAGTATCCACAGGATGAAGTCTCCACAGGATGAAGTATCCACAGGATGGAGTATCCACAGGATGGAGTCTCCACAGGATGAAGTCTCCACAGGATGGAGTCTCCCCAGGATGAAGTATCCACAGGATGGAGTCTCCACAGGATGGAATCTCCACAGGATAGAGTCTCCACAGGATGGAGTCTCCACAGGATGGAGTCTCCACAGGATGAAGTCTCCACAGGATGGAGTCTCCACAGGATGAAGTCTCCACAGGATGAAGTCTCCACAGGATGAAGTCTCCACAGGATGGAGTATCCACAGGATGGAGTCTCCACAGGATGGAGTCTCCACAGGATGAAGTCTCCACAGGATGGAGTATCCACAGGATGGAGTCTCCACAGGATGGAATCTCCACAGGATGAAGTCTCCACAGGATGGAGTCTCCACAGGATGGAGTCTCCACAGGATGGAGTCTCCACAGGATGGAGTCTCCACAGGATGGAGTCTCCACAGGATGGAGTCTCCACAGGATGGAGTCTCCACAGGATGGAGTCTCCACAGGATGGAGTCTCCACAGGATGGAGTCTCCACAGGATGGAGTCTCCACAGGATGGAGTCTCCACAGGATGGAGTCTCCACAGGATGGAGTCTCCACAGGATGGAGTATCCACAGGATGGAGTCTCCACAGGATGGAGTCTCCACAGGATGGAGTCTCCACAGGATGGAGTCTCCACAGGATGGAGTCTCCACAGGATGGAGTCTCCACAGGATGAAGTCTCCACAGGATGGAGTATCCACAGGATGGAGTATCCACAGGATGAAGTCTCCACAGGATGGAGTATCCACAGGATGGAGTCTCCACAGGATGGAGTCTCCACAGGATGGAGTCTCCACAGGATGAAGTCTCCACAGGATGAAGTCTCCACAGGATGGAGTATCCACAGGATGGAGTCTCCACAGGATGGAGTCTCCACAGGATGAAGTCTCCACAGGATGGAGTATCCACAGGATGGAGTCTCCACAGGATGGAGTCTCCACAGGATGAAGTATCCACAGGATGGAGTCTCCACAGGATGGAGTCTCCACAGGATGAAGTATCCACAGGATGGAGTCTCCACAGGATGGAATCTCCACAGGATGAAGTCTCCACAGGATGGAGTCTCCACAGGATGGAGTCTCCACAGGATGGAGTCTCCACAGGATGGAGTCTCCACAGGATGGAGTCTCCACAGGATGGAGTCTCCACAGGATGGAGTCTCCACAGGATGGAGTCTCCACAGGATGGAGTCTCCACAGGATGGAGTCTCCACAGGATGGAGTCTCCACAGGATGGAGTCTCCACAGGATGGAGTCTCCACAGGATGGAGTCTCCACAGGATGGAGTATCCACAGGATGGAGTCTCCACAGGATGGAGTCTCCACAGGATGGAGTCTCCACAGGATGGAGTCTCCACAGGATGGAGTCTCCACAGGATGGAGTCTCCACAGGATGAAGTCTCCACAGGATGGAGTATCCACAGGATGGAGTATCCACAGGATGAAGTCTCCACAGGATGGAGTATCCACAGGATGGAGTCTCCACAGGATGGAGTCTCCACAGGATGGAGTCTCCACAGGATGAAGTCTCCACAGGATGAAGTCTCCACAGGATGGAGTATCCACAGGATGGAGTCTCCACAGGATGGAGTCTCCACAGGATGAAGTCTCCACAGGATGGAGTATCCACAGGATGGAGTCTCCACAGGATGGAGTCTCCACAGGATGAAGTATCCACAGGATGGAGTCTCCACAGGATGGAGTCTCCACAGGATGAAGTATCCACAGGATGGAGTCTCCACAGGATGGAGTCTCCACAGGATGGAGTCTCCACAGGATGGAGTCTCCACAGGATGGAGTCTCCACAGGATGGAGTATCCACAGGATGGAGTCTCCACAGGATGGAGTCTCCACAGGATGGAGTCTCCACAGGATGGAGTCTCCACAGGATGAAGTCTCCACAGGATGGAGTATCCACAGGATGGAGTATCCACAGGATGGAGTCTCCACAGGATGGAGTATCCACAGGATGAAGTCTCCACAGGATGGAGTATCCACAGGATGGAGTCTCCACAGGATGGAGTCTCCCCAGGATGAAGTATCCACAGGATGAAGTCTCCACAGGATGAAGTGTCCACAGGATGGAGTCTCCACAGGATGAAGTCTCCACAGGATGGAGTATTCACAGGATGGAGTTTCCACAGGATGGAGTATCCCCAGGATGGAGTATCCACAGGATGAAGTCTCCACAGGATAAAGTCTCCACAGGATGGAGTATCCCCAGGATGGAGTATCCACAGGATGGAGTCTCCACAGGATGGAGTCTCCACAGGATGAAGTATCCACAGGATGAAGTCTCCACAGGATGAAGTATCCACAGGATGAAGTATCCACAGGATGGAGTCTCCACAGGATGAAGTCTCCACAGGATGGAGTCTCCCCAGGATGAAGTATCCACAGGATGGAGTCTCCACAGGATGGAGTCTCCACAGGATAGAGTCTCCACAGGATGGAGTCTCCACAGGATGGAGTCTCCACAGGATGAAGTCTCCACAGGATGGAGTCTCCACAGGATGAAGTCTCCACAGGATGAAGTCTCCACAGGATGAAGTCTCCACAGGATGGAGTATCCACAGGATGGAGTCTCCACAGGATGGAGTCTCCACAGGATGAAGTCTCCACAGGATGGAGTATCCACAGGATGGAGTCTCCACAGGATGGAGTCTCCACAGGATGAAGTATCCACAGGATGGAGTCTCCACAGGATGAAGTATCCACAGGATGGAGTCTCCACAGGATGGAGTCTCCACAGGATGAAGTATCCACAGGATGGAGTATCCACAGGATGGAGTATCCACAGGATGAAGTCTCCCCAGGATGGAGTATCCACAGGATGGAGTCTCCACAGGATGGAGTCTCCACAGGATGGAGTCTCCACAGGATGGAGTCTCCACAGGATGGAGTCTCCACAGGATGGAGTATCCACAGGATGGAGTATCCACAGGAGACATACTCACACACATAAACATAAACACATACAAACATACACACACAGTGGCAGGGGAGTCTAGCGCCCACAGTGGAAATATCTCGAGGGCTAATGTTCTTCGCATGATTCCCTACATCGTCTCTTGCGCGGGCATTTTTATAAGTGTTATCGTCACCATCGTCTTCATTTTTTTTATACGCCATCTTATTAGGTATATATAACTATTTACTTCTTTGCTTTTTCTTTTTTTTTCACTTTATAATTTAGTTTGACATTTGAAATTCGACTTTTTAATAGTTTTTCTCCACTAACCACTAAAAAATAGTAAACAAAATATGTTTTCCTATGACTTTCACTTGAAGTATCTATTCTATGACACCAAACACGCATTTTATCAACTTTCGTGTTCAACAATTTGAATCTATATTTTATATTGGATTCACATTTACAAATATTTTTAAAATAAATGTTTTCTTGAGTAAACTCATACGTTTCTAATAACCTATTAAGCTGACTCCTAAAAAAATAGTTCAAACCTACTGTCGGGAGCTATAAATCTAAAACAAACAATTTTGCTTTTGTGCAAAATGTTCTTTGTCATTTCCTATGTGTGGCCTACCATTTCAACAATCATCGCCGTCGTCCTTGGGAGCACTAGTAGATACTATTATATCCTTAAATACAGAAATTGGTTTTTAAACTTTTGAGATTTTAAGATTAATTTCAATGGCTTTTGTTGCTCCCCATCTTAACCTTCTATTTGAGAAATCTTTTTCGACAGAACTCTAACCTCAGTGAAGTTTTTTATAGCTTTCATTTGCAAGGTTTATTTTATGAATTCCATATTTAGATATTGAAAACAATCTTAAATACTTTTTTGCCGATTAAACTAAAATGTAATTATCAAATCAAAAAACTTTCGTGAACTTTGTTGAGAACTTCTTAATAATCTAATATTTCATTTTGAAATTATATTTTTTATAAATAAAGTATTTATTGTTAGGAAAGAAAAAGTCAAACAATCTAGCATTTTTCAGGTATGGGATGCAAGATGAGAATAAACCCATGTAGAAGCTAACATGTCGATATGTTTAATGTAATAACAAATTAAAGCGCAAACTCAAAAAAGTGACAAATTTAAATAAAGTCTGATAAAGTCTTAATAATCAAATAGGCAAAAAATCTTAAAACAAGTTGAGGTTCGAAAGAAGACAGAGGACGTCGATGAATGCTCAGTTGTAATGGCAGTAGAGTTTTTGAATGGACGAGAAGTTAAGAAGTGATAAAGCAAAACAAGTGGAAATCCCACAGATCAATGCTGCTATTTTGGTATGTATAGAATTATTAAATAGAGAATTTGTTGTGATAAAAGAAATAATTGCGTCCTTTATGACCCTTTAAAAACCATAGCTTAATCGCATTAATCCTTATATTCGTATGCATTTAAGTTTATTTATATTTAACATTTTTCTGAAGAAGTTCATTTAACAACATTCAATTTTATTATCTAGTTTTATTTTGTATCTAAAATGCCTCAAAAATGTGAAAATCGCAATAACAATCATGCCGTCCAGCAATCGTTTCAAAGAAACAACTTAAAGACGACGCTTTACGTTCCTCTGGCAGTCAGCTTATAAAATTCGTTTTACAATTCTCTGAGCAACGAAAGTTTATAAATCGCACCGTCGATCAGTGTTTCAAGTGCAAATAAGATGAAATCGTTTAGTTTTTAAATCGTATAATCACGGATCATACTCGAAGAAGAATGCATTGAAATCGTCACACATTGAAGGGGTTGCACACTGAAAGACTAGGATTCAGTCAGTCAGTCTCCCACAGTCTCCCAGACTTCAATATGAACCTTTCCAGATTGAAAAATAATTGTTAAGAATTGTAAAAAAGGCGGGAAGAAAAAGCAAGCGGAAAAATCACATGTGCACATCATGGCGAAGAAGAGTTCTATGAGGATTCCGAAACTAGCACTAAAAGTTAGTTTTCCGGTTATAAGTTTATAAAAAAGCTAATAAAATCAATTGAGTCATTCCCAGTCATTGATCGATTTGCCGCTTTGGCTTACAATGAGTCTATAGTTTATGCCGATGATGATGCCAATGATTACAGCGGCCACAATGCCCATAATAGAGAAGATGTACGAAGACTTGCGGAGCTTTTTCGCTCTTGTGGCGTCCCCTTCGCTTGCCGAAGACTGGCCTGACACTGTTTGTGTTTATGGAAGTATGCTTAAAGACTTTCAAATCAAAGTATTTATTTATCTTAGGATTGTTCATTATATCGAAATATAAATTTCAAATTATCTTGGAAAATCTATAAAAATAAAGGATAATTTTTTACGACCAATAGGAAAATAAACTATGAAGAATTTTTTTTCTTCTTTAGAGTATTTTAATTGTGGGTACTACATGTTAAATGTAAAAAATAAAAATAAATGTCAGTTTTGTATAGCGCCCGGGCACGTCACTGTAATCATTGCCATCATCGTCGGCATATACGTTGGAGTCACTGTTAACCAAAGCATCAAAACGCTCAATGACAACCGTGATTATAACTGGAATCGATTCAATTGATTTTATTAGATTTTTTTGAAACTCCTAACCGGAAAAACAACTTTTAGTGCTAGTTTCTGAATCCTCATAGAACTCTTCTTCGCCATGATGTGCACATGTGATTTTTCCGCTTGCTTTTTCTTCCCGCCTTTTTTACAATTCTTAACAATTATTTTTCAATCTGGAAAGGTTCATATTGAAGTCTGGGAGACTGTGGGAGACTGACTGACTGAACCCTAGTCTTTCAGTGTGCAACCCCTTCAATGTGTGACGATTTCAATGCATTCTTCTTCGACTATGACCAATGAATATACGATTTAAAAACTAAACGATTTCATCTTATTTGCACTTGAAACATGATCGACGGTGCGATTTATAAACTTTCAGATTGAACTGTATCAAATGAAGATTTCATTCTATTGATAAACTTTAATGTATCAAATTTAATATTTACTTAATAAATTTGTTTTAAAAAATTCTCTAAAAATGAGTCGTGTAGCGGCATAGTCTAACAATTAATCCTTTCTCAGAGCTTGATTTAATTAAACTCGAGAGACTTGGATTAGGCAGCACTTATAAAAACAAGAGCTCAAGAAACTGAAATAACAATTTCCGTCCGATGTTCAGCGGCAATATGATGAGTTGAAAGAGCAAACCCTTTAGTAACTCAAGTTGAGTTGGCGAGATTATTCATCGGAGCCGAGCCATTCAGATGAGAAAGGCTCGATGGTGAGGTTCTGAAGTACTAGGAAGACAAACAAGGCAAGGGCCCATATGAGGAAACACAAACATCTATCGCTTCTTACATTATTTAAATTATAAAAGTATTATTTTAGTAAATATTTTTTAAACGGAAATATTACAGGTTAAGAAAATATTGGGTTCAATATTCTATCTTGTTGTACACTAAATATATAAACCCGTCACTTTAAAAATAATTATAAAACACACAACTTAGCATTTTTGTTATATTCAAGAGCCTCAAATGGCAAAAGCCATTGAGAATTGTCGAAAAACTTCCGTACTTCGGTTGCTGTGCCTCCAAAGCAACTCACGTTAATATGGTCACGAAGGGATTTGGGTGTCGCATTGGCGCCTCATCTTATTACATTGGCTCCCCATTAAATTTAGGATTATATTTAAAATCTGTGTTTTTATGTTTAAACTAAAAAACTCTCTAGTATCCCCGGATCTAGTATTTTAATCCAACTCCACCAAGTTACGTAGTTAAGGGGTGGAGCTTAAAGATTTTTTAACAACTAAAAGTAATTTTTAATAGTTATAAAATGTATTTACTTGAAGTTTATTCAAATATTTTAGAATTAAAATAAAATAGTTTGATAATTTAAATAGTATAGTTTATCAATTCGAAAAAATCGTTTTAGTTAAATATACAGAGGTTATTATTTCTAATGCTAGTTAAGACGATAAGATGAATTTTAGTACTATTTTAGCGTTTAACAATGAGATGGCAATACAATTTTTTCAGAGTTATGGTATTCTACATTCGAATCGTTTATGCAGGAATGGACATAGTATGAAACTATGTGTTCCTTTGGAGGCATGGAGGTGCTTCAAAAGAAGTTGCAGGCAGAGAATAAGCCTAAGGAAAGAAACATGGTTAGAGAAATATAGAATAGAGCTGAAAAAAGTTATTGTCTTCATTTATTGCTGGAGCGATAACTTAATTTCATTTAAATTCTGTCAAAAAGAATTACTAATTTCACATTCCACGTTTATCTCCTGGAAAAGTGCTATACGAGAAGTGTGTCTCTGGAGAATCTTTCAGACTCCATTGGTTGTTGGTGGCCCAGGTCTGCATGTCGAAATAGACGAGACCTTATTCTCCAAACGCAAGAACCACCAAGGCTGACTACTTCCACAGCAGTGGGTTTTTGGTGGTATTTTCAGGGAGACGAAAGAAGCATTCATGTATGCTGTGCCGGATAGAACTGCAACCACACTGCTGGGAGTGATCAGGGCCTGCATCGCTCCAGGCTCCATCATCTTATCTGACAGGTGGGCATCCTACCAGGGGATCGAAGTCATGATTGGAATGGACTATACCCAAACCACAGTACAAATTTTGTTGAACCCACCACTAGAGCCCATACACAAACGGTTGAGAGTATGTGGGGGCAACTCAAACAACTGAAAAAGATTGAAAGGGGCATCTCAAAGTCACAGATGGACAGCTACATAGCTGAATTCTTGTGGAAGCACACAAAAAAACACAAGATTTATTCATTAATATTTTAAATAACATTAGTGAATTTCATGTTCTTGAATAAAATTATAAAATCACAAGTTGTCTTTTTTTACCTCAGAAAATATTTCATTTGAATAAAAAAAAGTAATTGTTTATTTAATTAAAAAATGATACAAAACATAGCAAAAACATTTTCTTCATCTTCGGCTCGCCCTCCTTTCTGGCTGCATTGCACTCTTGATGTGCCTTGTTCAGGTATCTGTAGCTCTCTTCCCACTTGCCTGTGGTTTTCTCCTTCCATTTGAAGGTCATGGCAGAGTCGGAATTGAGCTGCAAAACCTTTCTGTGGTAATCAATAGCGAGTATGGAAGTTACAGAAGTACATATATGCAGGGTCTTTCATCTCCCATGGTGTGAAGGACTATGGAACAACTACATTATGTTCTATCCCCGAGTTACCTTTTCAAGCTCTCCATATCTGTTTCTTATTCTTTTTCCTCCTCCATCTTTTCAGGCTTGGCATCCTCATGACAGTCTGATTGGCCTCTGCAGCCTCCTATTTCCATAGTCAGAAAGATAGAAAATAAAAGTTACACTGACATGTCTTTAAAAACGTCTACAAGGTCTTTTTTCCATAATTGAGGCAAAGATTTAAGCACCGATGAATTTAAGAAATCTAAATTCTAAAACACTTCAAAATTTATATTTAGATTCAAAATTTATATTATAAAATTATATATTATTTAAGAATTAACGTTAAATATAGGAAAAAAACTTGTTAAAACTAAATAAAACTAAGATAATTTAAAATAGCCGTAATCGTCGTAATGGCGTCTGCCAAAGTTTTATTTAAGCTCCACCCCTTAACTACGTTGCTCCACCCAATTGTTTGTGGAGTTGGATTAAAATACTAGATCCGTATCCCCAATATACCTAAAATCATTAATATCTCACCCTCATAGAAGTAATTTAAGATCATCCACTCAAAATCAATATTTCATCTCTTCCATTAATAACTCTTTTGCTAAACGTTCTTTCCATTATGCTGGTTCATATATTTGGAACTCATTACCTCCTTATTTAACTACTTCTAAATCATTATTTACTTTTCGTAAAGATCTGAAGACATTATTATTATTATTATTATTATTATTATTATTTTATATTAAAATGTTGTGATTAACAAAACCCCATTTTTATAATACTTTCCGTTGTTCTTGAAAGTAGGGAATGGGCTTGATGTTGATTTAGTTTTAAAATGCATGGGTATATAATATATATATATATACATATATTTTTATAACTTTTATATTTAATTTAACTAAAAACAAAAAAACTGTCCTAGTGCATGTAGTGTATTTCTAAATGAATGGTAGAGCACGATAATAATAATAATAACAATTTATTTAAACTATTTTTAGCCAGTGGTAGGGGATTAGATTTAAGATTATGTTAAGATATTTTATTGTTTTCGAATCAGTCGTGCGAATTTCATTGCTCAGAGAATTGTATAACGAATCTTTTAAGCTGATTGATAAAGGAACGTAAAGCGTCGTCTTTAAGGTGTTTCTCTGAAGCGATAGGTGGACGGCATGATTGTGCTTGCTACTTGTCAAATTTTTGAGGCATTTTAGATACAAAATTATGATTTTTAGATATTTTTCCTTTTCAAAGGTTTTTCACTGAGAAAGCAATAGACCCCTTGAACGATTTTTCAATGCTGTCGTGTTTTTGAGTAATAAAAATATGTGGTCCATGGTTGCTCATCGGAATACGGCTTTTGTATAAAAATTTAATATATATGTACATAGTATATATATTATATAGCTACTCTACGTCTAGCTAGGGTGAGTGCATAAGGCACAGCTAAGGTATAAATGCGTTGACAATATTTAGCACACATGTACTGTTTGTGCTATTGTCTTTGATCCAAACTTGCCAGAAAAGATGCAGGATAATAAAGATACCTACCCTTTCGCATCTGCTCTTGCTGATGAAGGAAATCAATGTCCTCCCTCTTACTTTGCCCAACAGCCGTACCCGGATCAACAAGCCTACCCCCCTCAACAACCCTACCCCCTTCAACAACCACACCCAAATCAAGAACCACACCCCAATCAAGAACCATGCCCCACTCAACAACAACCATACCCTGGTCAACAACAACAACAATACTTCAGTCAACCAACAGTGAATGTGCTGATGCCTCCAGCATTCGGAGTGGATTTTGCAGGCGCCATCTTGCTTTCGTGTTTCGTGTACTGGTGCTGTGGAATTCTCTTCGGCCTGATTGCCTTCTCCCTCGCCCGTGAGTGAAGTCTTCCGAATGAACTCAATTATTTTAGAAAATTGTTTTTAAATTCAATTATCATACTGGTAATATATACTGATTTTATACATATATACAGTATATATTCTGTTATTTTTGGTTCAACGTCAAATGATACCGTGTAATGTGGAACACATATTTTCTATTTTAATAAAAAATAATATACGATATTAAAGTTTTTAATAACCAATTTAAATTAATTTAAATTATATTAAGTAAGCCTAACCCTAAAAATGAATATATTCAAAAGCGAGATAATCTCATATATCCGAACGAGGTCATTTGCTCATATGCCGTTATTCATAACTGAATAGTGTATTGATTTTACTAGCGTGAAAGTAAAGCACGTCTTATCTTGTCGCTAGTCATAAATTATGATGAGAGGTTGAGCTCTATTTATAAAAAGGAAATAATTATATTCTTGAACTGATTGTTGTTAACTATTTGAAATTTATGACTTTTAACATCTACAAATACACACATATATAGACAAACGCGAACACACACACACACACACACACACACACACACACACACACACACACACACACACACACACACACACACACACACACACACACACACACACACACACACACACACACACACACACACACACACACACACACACACACACACACACACACCGACACACACACAAACACACACAAACACACACACACACACACACACACAAACACACACACACACACACCGACACACACACAAACACACAAGCATACACACACACACACACACACACACACACACACACACACACACACACACACACACACATACACATACACACACACACACAGTGGCAGGCCAGTCTTCGGCAAGCAAAGGGGACATTGCAGGGGCCAGGAGTCTTCGCAACGCCTCGTACATCGTCTCGTGTGTCGGCATTGCATTTGCCATAGTTGTGAGCGTCATTGTCGGCGTTACTTTGGGTGTCACTATAAGCCAGAGTCACAACACCATTCAATATTAGTTATTATAAAGGAGGTTCAGCCACTTGGCAGTTTTGTCTTCTCTACAAACATCTACGGTTTAGATTTTTTTAACCATCTATGTTTTATTGTTCTCTCGACATATAAGATTCAATTTTTAAACAAAATATTTTTAATATTCACTTACAACATACTCAAAAACATGACACTTACCAAAGACTTTTCTTGAAATGTTTATTCTACGACAAAAACAAAACTTTTAAATGAAATCTTCAATCGATATTTTATTTAAGAAATATTATACAGACGTATTAAATAAAATATATTGATCTGATAATCTTACTCATGTATCACAAAAAGAGAACATTTATTAATTCATTTATGAGACGACTTTTCCCCCACAAAAAAGTAGGTTATTATTTCAAGAAGTTAATGAATCTGAATTGATCAATAAATATGTATTGAAATCCTTTTGATAATTTACTAAAACCTACAGTTTTAGGACTAATATTTAAATAAAATGGTGAGTTTTTTCTAAATATATAGCCGTACTAAACCGATACAAAATACCTGATAAACCATGTATGAGACCTGTTTTTCCATTTTTTTGAATATAAAAAAATATTTAAAGAAACTAAAACGAGAAAAAAATTTGGAATTAGCGACCATTTTATTATCGCTAAATCTTTACACCTGCGGCATTGTAAAGCTTGAGCAAAAGTACGCATTATACTTTATACATGGTGATTTACGGTCATTCCAATTTTTTCACCTTTAACATTTATAAAATTCAGGCTTTCCTTTACAAACTTAAATGTTTGAAAAAGTAGTTGATGAAGAATTTTTCAGAGTTTTATCAATGAGGTATAAAGGGTACATAATAAATTATTTGACACACATAATACACTTTGTGTTCCATGAAAAACTTGGTTTGTCTTCGTTCTTACAGTTCCATAAAATAAATGAATATAAATATAAAAAAAGAAGTTGTAAATTTATTTCTAAAGATGTAGCTTGCACTAGGCCTGTTCAATGGAATTTTTCCTTGATTATAAATAAATAATATAAATAGATTACATTTATAGCTTAGTGAGCGCCTTAGTCAGATACAGCTAGAGTATATAACGACGTTATGTTATAACGTTTGACACACCTGTTTTAATCGCAACAATATAATTCATAGTGTAGAAAAATGGTGAAAACAAGTGAATATTCCTCATCGGCATCGGCTCCTGCTCCCTGTGAAACTCAAAATCCTCCCCCTTATTCAAACCCGGAAGCATTTCCCGCTCAACAAACTCACGCTGAACAACTTCCAGTTTCAGAAAATCCTTCGTACCTCGGTCAACCACCATTTCCCGGTCAACAACAACCCTATCCCGGTCAACAACAACCCTATCCCGGTCAACAACAACCCTATCCCGGTCAACAACAACCCTATCCCGGTCAACAACAACCCTATCCCGGTCAACAACAACCCTATCCCGGTCAAAAACAACCCTATCCCGGTCAACAACAACCCTATCCCGATCAAAAACAACCATTCCACAATCAACAACAACCCTATCACATTCAACAACAACAATATCCGGGTCAACAACAACAATTCTCCGGTCAACAACAACAATATCCCGGTCAACAACAACTATCTCCCGGTCAACAACAACCATTCCCCGGTCAACAACAACCATACCCTAATGTATCCCAACAAACAGCAGTAAATGTGGTAATGGCTCCCCCAGTTGGAGTGGATTTCACAGGCGCTATTTTGCTTTCCTGTTTCGTGTACTGGTTATGTGGGATCTTATTTGGAGCCATCGCTTTTGGCCTAGCGTGTTAGTATTTTTTAAAATATTTTAAAATAGTATATCTGTGTCAAATAATTTTTCGAAAATGAATGTTTACATTTATTTGGATTGTCTTTTGTTCATCCCAACCGAAATAGTTATTCTAACATTTTTTTTTAGACTTTTAAATAAATTATTTCATCACTTCTTATGTGAGTAAGTAATAGACCAACGTGAAGTTTGTTGGATAGGCTATAGACTATTTTATAAACGAACACACAAACACAAACACACACACACACTCACACACATACACACACACACACACACACACACACACACACACACACACACACACACACACACACACACACACACACACACACACACACACACACACACACACACACACACACACACACACACACACACACACACACACACACACACACACACACACACACACACACACACACACATACACACATACACACACACACAAACACACACCCACAAACACACACCCACCCACACACACACACACACACACACACACACACACACACACACACACACACAAACACACACACACACACAGTGGCAGGCCAGTCTTCGGCAAGCAGTGGAAACTCCGCAGGAGCTAAAAGTCTCCGCATGGCTTCGTACATCGTCTCGGGTGTGGGCATTGCAGTCGCTGCGATCATTATCATCATCGTCGGTTCTGTTCTTGGGGTAGCTGCTAGGCGAACCTACTATTATACATACCCATACTATTATTATTAACTTCTTTGCTTTCTAGATTTGTTTTCACTGTATTTTCTAGATTGACATCTGAAATTTGACTTCTCAATAGTTTTTTTCCGCCTACTTTCAAAAAAGTAATTGACAAAATATTTTTTCCTATGACTTTCACTTGAAATACTATTCTATGACACCAAACAACCATTTTATCAACTCTCATGTTCAACTATTTCAATCGATATTTTATTATAGATTTACAATTACAAACATTTTAACAATGCATGTTAAATTAAATAAATTTAATTTTTTTAATATCATATTTTTATTATTTTTATACGCTTCAAACGAGGCATCGAGTGTTGGGAGAAAAGACACTTCAAATATTCAGTATTCCATAAAGATTTGATAAAATAATGTAAAATTGGAATTTAGTATCCAGTACTGAGTGTAAAAAATCTTTCGGACACGCCCTGACAGGTCTGGTTACTTTTTGTTTTTTAATTTTGCAAACATTTTTGACACCAAAAAAGACAAAAATTGAATACATAATTATTCAAATCGTGACATCATCGAATTAATTCAGTGTAACAGTTTTCACAAACTATTTTTTCATATGCATGCCAAAACACAAAGGATCAAAAGTCTAATCAACATAATAACTTTTTCAAATCACATTTACGTATTAATTAATTACCTAACATAATAACGATATTTAATATTATTCATCCTAGCTAGAAACTTTCCAACTAAGCTGATTGATAAAAATAGTTTAATGTATGCTAGAAATAAAAGAAACGCTTTGTGTTTTTAAAAAGAAATAATACATGTAAGAAGAGAAAAAAAGTGAGCTACAAATAGAACTGTAGTAAGTACCGTAAAACACCAACCTATTAGCACACTTTTAATTAATTTTAGTTATATTAAAAATTTATTTATTAAGAGTGAAGTTTCACATAATAAAATCACAAAAAGATGAAGCCTCCACAGGATGAAGTCTCCACAGGATGAAGTCTCCACAGGATGGAGTCTCCACAGGATGAAGTATCCACAGGATGGAGTCTCCACAGGATGGAGTATCCACAGGATGAAGTCTCCATAGGATGAAGTCTCCACAGGATGGAGTCTCCACAGGATGAAGTCTCCACAGGATGAAGTATCTAACAGGATGGAGTCTCCACAGGATGAAGTATCCACAGGATGGAGTCTCCACAGGATGGAGTATCCACAGGATGAAGTCTCCACAGGATGAAGTCTCCACAGGATGGAGTATCCACAGGATGAAGTCTCCACAGGATGAAGTATCCACAGGATGAAGTCTCCACAGGATGAAGTCTCCACAGGATGAAGTATCCACAGGATGGAGTCTCCACAGGATGGAGTCTCCACAGGATGAAGTCTCCACAGGATGAAGTCTCCACAGGATGAAGTATCTAACAGGATGGAGTCTCCACAGGATGAAGTATCCACAGGATGGAGTCTCCACAGGATGGAGTATCCACAGGATGAAGTCTCCACAGGATGAAGTCTCCACAGGATGGAGTATCCACAGGATGAAGTCTCCACAGGATGAAGTATCCACAGGATGAAGTCTCCACAGGATGAAGTCTCCACAGGATGAAGTATCCACAGGATGGAGTCTCCACAGGATGGAGTCTCCACAGGATGAAGTCTCCACAGGATGGAGTCTCCCCAGGATGGAGTCTCCACAGGATGGAGTATCCACAGGATGGAGTCTCCACAGGATGGAGTCTCCACAGGATGGAGTATCCACAGGATGGAGTCTCCACAGGATGGAGTCTCTACAGGATGAAGTCTCCACAGGATGGAGTCTCCCCAGGATGAAGTATCCACAGGATGAAGTCTCCACAGGATGAAGTCTCCACAGGATGGAGTCTCCACAGGATGGAGTCTCCCCAGGATGAAGTATCCACAGGATGAAGTCTCCACAGGATGAAGTATCCACAGGATGTAGTCTCCACAGGATGAAGTCTCCACAGGATGAAGTCTCCACAGGATGGAGTCTCCACAGGATGGAGTCTCCACAGGATGAAGTATCCACAGGATGGAGTCTCCACAGGATGGAGTCTCCACAGGATGGAGTCTCCACAGGATGGAGTCTCCACAGGATGGAGTCTCCACAGGATGGAGTATCCACAGGATGGAGTCTCCACAGGATGGAGTCTCCACAGGATGAAGTCTCCACAGGATGGAGTATTCACAGGATGGAGTTTCCACAGGATGGAGTATCCCCAGGATGGAGTATCCACAGGATGAAGTCTCCACAGGATGAAGTCTCCACAGGATGGAGTATCCCCAGGATGGAGTATCCACAGGATGGAGTCTCCACAGGATGGAGTCTCCACAGGATGAAGTATCCACAGGATGAAGTCTCCACAGGATGAAGTATCCACAGGATAGAGTATCCACAGGATGGAGTCTTCACAGGATGAAGTCTCCACAGGATGGAGTCTCCCCAGGATGAAGTATCCACAGGATGGAGTCTCCACAGGATGGAGTCTCCACAGGATAGAGTCTCCACAGGATGGAGTCTCCACAGGATGGAGTCTCCACAGGATGAAGTCTCCACAGGATGGAGTCTCCACAGGATGAAGTCTCCACAGGATGGAGTATCCACAGGATGGAGTCTCCACAGGATGAAGTCTCCACAGGATGGAGTCTCCACAGGATGAAGTATCCACAGGATGGAGTCTCCACAGGATGGAGTCTCCACAGGATGGAGTCTCCACAGGATGAAGTCTCCACAGGATGAAGTCTCCACAGGATGGAGTCTCCACAGGATGGAGTCTCCACAGGATGAAGTCTCCACAGGATGAAGTCTCCACAGGATGGAGTATCCACAGGATGGAGTCTCCACAGGATGGAGTCTCCACAGGATGAAGTCTCCACAGGATGGAGTCTCTACAGGATGAAGTCTCCACAGGATGGAGTCTCCCCAGGATGAAGTATCCACAGGATGAAGTCTCCACAGGATGAAGTCTCCACAGGATGGAGTCTCCACAGGATGGAGTCTCCCCAGGATGAAGTCTCCACAGGATGGAGTCTCCACAGGATGAAGTCTCCACAGGATGAAGTCTCCACAGGATGAAGTCTCCACAGGATGGAGTCTCCACAGGATGGAGTCTCCACAGGATGAAGTATCCACAGGATGGAGTCTCCACAGGATGGAGTCTCCACAGGATGGAGTCTCCACAGGATGGAGTCTCCACAGGATGGAGTATCCACAGGATGGAGTCTCCACAGGATGGAGTCTCCACAGGATGGAGTCTCCACAGGATGGAGTCTCCACAGGATGAAGTCTCCACAGGATGGAGTATCCACAGGATGGAGTATCCACAGGATGAAGTCTCCACAGGATGGAGTATCCACAGGATGGAGTCTCCACAGGATGGAGTCTCCACAGGATGGAGTCTCCACAGGATGAAGTCTCCACAGGATGGAGTCTCCACAGGATGAAGTCTCCACAGGATGGAGTCTCCACAGGATGAAGTCTCCACAGGATGAAGTATCCACAGGATGGAGTCTCCACAGGATGAAGTATCCACAGGATGGAGTCTCCACAGGATGAAGTATCCACAGGATGGAGTCTCCACAGGATGAAGTCTCCACAGGATGGAGTATCCACAGGATGAAGTCTCCACAGGATGGAGTCTCCACAGGATGAAGTCTCCACAGGATGAAGTATCCACAGGATGGAGTCTCCACAGGATGAAGTATCCACAGGATGGAGTCTCCACAGGATGAAGTATCCACAGGATGGAGTCTCCACAGGATGAAGTCTCCACAGGATGGAGTATCCACAGGATGAAGTCTCCACAGGATGGAGTATCCACAGGATGGAGTCTCCACAGGATGGAGTCTCCCCAGGATGAAGTATCCACAGGATGAAGTCTGCACAGGATGAAGTCTCCACAGGATGGAGTCTCCACAGGATGAAGTCTCCACAGGATGGAGTATTCACAGGATGGAGTTTCCACAGGATGGAGTATCCCCAGGATGGAGTATCCACAGGATGAAGTCTCCACAGGATGAAGTCTCCACAGGATGGAGTATCCCCAGGATGGAGTATCCACAGGATGGAGTCTCCACAGGATGGAGTCTCCACAGGATGAAGTATCCACAGGATGAAGTCTCCACAGGATGAAGTATCCACAGGATAGAGTATCCACAGGATGGAGTCTTCACAGGATGAAGTCTCCACAGGATGGAGTCTCCCCAGGATGAAGTATCCACAGGATGGAGTCTCCACAGGATGGAGTCTCCACAGGATGGAGTCTCCACAGGATGAAGTCTCCACAGGATGGAGTCTCCACAGGATGAAGTCTCCACAGGATGAAGTCTCCACAGGATGAAGTCTCCACAGGATGGAGTATCCACAGGATGGAGTCTCCACAGGATGGAGTCTCCACAGGATGAAGTCTCCACAGGATGGAGTATCCACAGGATGGAGTATCCACAGGATGAAGTCTCCACAGGATGAAGTCTCCACAGGATGGAGTCTCCACAGGATGAAGTCTCCACAGGATGAAGTATCCACAGGATGGAGTCTCCACAGGATGAAGTATCCACAGGATGGAGTCTCCACAGGATGAAGTATCCACAGGATGGAGTCTCCACAGGATGAAGTCTCCACAGGATGGAGTATCCACAGGATGAAGTCTCCACAGGATGGAGTATCCACAGGATGGAGTCTCCACAGGATGGAGTCTCCCCAGGATGAAGTATCCACAGGATGAAGTCTCCACAGGATGAAGTCTCCACAGGATGGAGTCTCCACAGGATGAAGTCTCCACAGGATGGAGTATTCACAGGATGGAGTTTCCACAGGATGGAGTATCCCCAGGATGGAGTATCCACAGGATGAAGTCTCCACAGGATGAAGTCTCCACAGGATGGAGTATCCCCAGGATGGAGTATCCACAGGATGGAGTCTCCACAGGATGGAGTCTCCACAGGATGAAGTATCCACAGGATGAAGTCTCCACAGGATGAAGTATCCACAGGATGGAGTATCCACAGGATGGAGTCTCCACAGGATGAAGTCTCCACAGGATGGAGTCTCCCCAGGATGAAGTATCCACAGGATGGAGTCTCCACAGGATGGAATCTCCACAGGATAGAGTCTCCACAGGATGGAGTCTCCACAGGATGGAGTCTCCACAGGATGAAGTCTCCACAGGATGGAGTCTCCACAGGATGAAGTCTCCACAGGATGAAGTCTCCACAGGATGAAGTCTCCACAGGATGGAGTATCCACAGGATGGAGTCTCCACAGGATGGAGTCTCCACAGGATGAAGTCTCCACAGGATGGAGTATCCACAGGATGGAGTCTCCACAGGATGGAATCTCCACAGGATGAAGTCTCCACAGGATGGAGTCTCCACAGGATGTAGTCTCCACAGGATGGAGTCTCCACAGGATGGAGTCTCCACAGGATGGAGTCTCCACAGGATGGAGTCTCCACAGGATGGAGTCTCCACAGGATGGAGTCTCCACAGGATGGAGTCTCCACAGGATGGAGTCTCCACAGGATGGAGTCTCCACAGGATGGAGTCTCCACAGGATGGAGTCTCCACAGGATGGAGTCTCCACAGGATGGAGTATCCACAGGATGGAGTCTCCACAGGATGGAGTCTCCACAGGATGGAGTCTCCACAGGATGGAGTCTCCACAGGATGGAGTCTCCACAGGATGGAGTCTCCACAGGATGAAGTCTCCACAGGATGGAGTATCCACAGGATGGAGTATCCACAGGATGAAGTCTCCACAGGATGGAGTATCCACAGGATGGAGTCTCCACAGGATGGAGTCTCCACAGGATGGAGTCTCCACAGGATGAAGTCTCCACAGGATGAAGTCTCCACAGGATGGAGTATCCACAGGATGGAGTCTCCACAGGATGGAGTCTCCACAGGATGAAGTCTCCACAGGATGGAGTATCCACAGGATGGAGTCTCCACAGGATGGAGTCTCCACAGGATGAAGTATCCACAGGATGGAGTCTCCACAGGATGGAGTCTCCACAGGATGAAGTATCCACAGGATGGAGTCTCCACAGGATGGAGTCTCCACAGGATGGAGTCTCCACAGGATGGAGTCTCCACAGGATGGAGTCTCCACAGGATGGAGTATCCACAGGATGGAGTCTCCACAGGATGGAGTCTCCACAGGATGGAGTCTCCACAGGATGGAGTCTCCACAGGATGAAGTCTCCACAGGATGGAGTATCCACAGGATGGAGTATCCACAGGATGGAGTCTCCACAGGATGGAGTATCCACAGGATGAAGTCTCCACAGGATGGAGTATCCACAGGATGGAGTATCCACAGGATGGAGTCTCCACAGGATGGAGTCTCCACAGGATGGAGTCTCCACAGGATGAAGTCTCCACAGGATGAAGTCTCCACAGGATGGAGTATCCACAGGATGGAGTCTCCACAGGATGGAGTCTCCACAGGATGAAGTCTCCACAGGATGGAGTATCCACAGGATGGAGTCTCCACAGGATGGAGTCTCCACAGGATGGAGTCTCCACAGGATGAAGTCTCCACAGGATGAAGTCTCCACAGGATGGAGTATCCACAGGATGGAGTCTCCACAGGATGGAGTCTCCACAGGATGAAGTCTCCACAGGATGGAGTATCCACAGGATGGAGTCTCCACAGGATGGAGTCTCCACAGGATGAAGTATCCACAGGATGGAGTCTCCACAGGATGGAGTCTCCACAGGATGAAGTATCCACAGGATGGAGTCTCCACAGGATGGAGTCTCCACAGGATGGAGTCTCCACAGGATGGAGTCTCCACAGGATGGAGTCTCCACAGGATGGAGTATCCACAGGATGGAGTCTCCACAGGATGGAGTCTCCACAGGATGGAGTCTCCACAGGATGGAGTCTCCACAGGATGAAGTCTCCACAGGATGGAGTATCCACAGGATGGAGTATCCACAGGATGGAGTCTCCACAGGATGGAGTATCCACAGGATGAAGTCTCCACAGGATGGAGTATCCACAGGATGGAGTCTCCACAGGATGGAGTCTCCCCAGGATGAAGTATCCACAGGATGAAGTCTCCACAGGATGAAGTGTCCACAGGATGGAGTCTCCACAGGATGAAGTCTCCACAGGATGGAGTATTCACAGGATGGAGTTTCCACAGGATGGAGTATCCCCAGGATGGAGTATCCACAGGATGAAGTCTCCACAGGATAAAGTCTCCACAGGATGGAGTATCCCCAGGATGGAGTATCCACAGGATGGAGTCTCCACAGGATGGAGTCTCCACAGGATGGAGTCTCCACAGGATGAAGTATCCACAGGATGAAGTCTCCACAGGATGAAGTATCCACAGGATGAAGTATCCACAGGATGGAGTCTCCACAGGATGAAGTCTCCACAGGATGGAGTCTCCCCAGGATGAAGTATCCACAGGATGGAGTCTCCACAGGATGGAGTCTCCACAGGATAGAGTCTCCACAGGATGGAGTCTCCACAGGATGGAGTCTCCACAGGATGAAGTCTCCACAGGATGGAGTCTCCACAGGATGAAGTCTCCACAGGATGAAGTCTCCACAGGATGAAGTCTCCACAGGATGGAGTATCCACAGGATGGAGTCTCCACAGGATGGAGTCTCCACAGGATGAAGTCTCCACAGGATGGAGTATCCACAGGATGGAGTCTCCACAGGATGGAGTCTCCACAGGATGAAGTATCCACAGGATGGAGTCTCCACAGGATGAAGTATCCACAGGATGGAGTCTCCACAGGATGGAGTCTCCACAGGATGAAGTATCCACAGGATGGAGTATCCACAGGATGGAGTATCCACAGGATGAAGTCTCCCCAGGATGGAGTATCCACAGGATGGAGTCTCCACAGGATGGAGTCTCCACAGGATGGAGTCTCCACAGGATGGAGTCTCCACAGGATGGAGTCTCCACAGGATGGAGTATCCACAGGATGGAGTATCCACAGGAGACATACTCACACACATAAACATAAACACATACAAACATACACACACAGTGGCAGGGGAGTCTAGCGCCCACAGTGGAAATATCTCGAGGGCTAATGTTCTTCGCATGATTCCCTACATCGTCTCTTGCGCGGGCATTTTTATAAGTGTTATCGTCACCATCGTCTTCATTTTTTTTATACGCCATCTTATTAGGTATATATAACTATTTACTTCTTTGCTTTTTCTTTTTTTTTCACTTTATAATTTAGTTTGACATTTGAAATTCGACTTTTTAATAGTTTTTCTCCACTAACCACTAAAAAATAGTAAACAAAATATGTTTTCCTATGACTTTCACTTGAAGTATCTATTCTATGACACCAAACACGCATTTTATCAACTTTCGTGTTCAACAATTTGAATCTATATTTTATATTGGATTCACATTTACAAATATTTTTAAAATAAATGTTTTCTTGAGTAAACTCATACGTTTCTAATAACCTATTAAGCTGACTCCTAAAAAAATAGTTCAAACCTACTGTCGGGAGCTATAAATCTAAAACAAACAATTTTGCTTTTGTGCAAAATGTTCTTTGTCATTTCCTATGTGTGGCCTACCATTTCAACAATCATCGCCGTCGTCCTTGGGAGCACTAGTAGATACTATTATATCCTTAAATACAGAAATTGGTTTTTAAACTTTTGAGATTTTAAGATTAATTTCAATGGCTTTTGTTGCTCCCCATCTTAACCTTCTATTTGAGAAATCTTTTTCGACAGAACTCTAACCTCAGTGAAGTTTTTTATAGCTTTCATTTGCAAGGTTTATTTTATGAATTCCATATTTAGATATTGAAAACAATCTTAAATACTTTTTTGCCGATTAAACTAAAATGTAATTATCAAATCAAAAAACTTTCGTGAACTTTGTTGAGAACTTCTTAATAATCTAATATTTCATTTTGAAATTATATTTTTTATAAATAAAGTATTTATTGTTAGGAAAGAAAAAGTCAAACAATCTAGCATTTTTCAGGTATGGGATGCAAGATGAGAATAAACCCATGTAGAAGCTAACATGTCGATATGTTTAATGTAATAACAAATTAAAGCGCAAACTCAAAAAAGTGACAAATTTAAATAAAGTCTGATAAAGTCTTAATAATCAAATAGGCAAAAAATCTTAAAACAAGTTGAGGTTCGAAAGAAGACAGAGGACGTCGATGAATGCTCAGTTGTAATGGCAGTAGAGTTTTTGAATGGACGAGAAGTTAAGAAGTGATAAAGCAAAACAAGTGGAAATCCCACAGATCAATGCTGCTATTTTGGTATGTATAGAATTATTAAATAGAGAATTTGTTGTGATAAAAGAAATAATTGCGTCCTTTATGACCCTTTAAAAACCATAGCTTAATCGCATTAATCCTTATATTCGTATGCATTTAAGTTTATTTATATTTAACATTTTTCTGAAGAAGTTCATTTAACAACATTCAATTTTATTATCTAGTTTTATTTTGTATCTAAAATGCCTCAAAAATGTGAAAATCGCAATAACAATCATGCCGTCCAGCAATCGTTTCAAAGAAACAACTTAAAGACGACGCTTTACGTTCCTCTGGCAGTCAGCTTATAAAATTCGTTTTACAATTCTCTGAGCAACGAAAGTTTATAAATCGCACCGTCGATCAGTGTTTCAAGTGCAAATAAGATGAAATCGTTTAGTTTTTAAATCGTATAATCACGGATCATACTCGAAGAAGAATGCATTGAAATCGTCACACATTGAAGGGGTTGCACACTGAAAGACTAGGATTCAGTCAGTCAGTCTCCCACAGTCTCCCAGACTTCAATATGAACCTTTCCAGATTGAAAAATAATTGTTAAGAATTGTAAAAAAGGCGGGAAGAAAAAGCAAGCGGAAAAATCACATGTGCACATCATGGCGAAGAAGAGTTCTATGAGGATTCCGAAACTAGCACTAAAAGTTAGTTTTCCGGTTATAAGTTTATAAAAAAGCTAATAAAATCAATTGAGTCATTCCCAGTCATTGATCGATTTGCCGCTTTGGCTTACAATGAGTCTATAGTTTATGCCGATGATGATGCCAATGATTACAGCGGCCACAATGCCCATAATAGAGAAGATGTACGAAGACTTGCGGAGCTTTTTCGCTCTTGTGGCGTCCCCTTCGCTTGCCGAAGACTGGCCTGACACTGTTTGTGTTTATGGAAGTATGCTTAAAGACTTTCAAATCAAAGTATTTATTTATCTTAGGATTGTTCATTATATCGAAATATAAATTTCAAATTATCTTGGAAAATCTATAAAAATAAAGGATAATTTTTTACGACCAATAGGAAAATAAACTATGAAGAATTTTTTTTCTTCTTTAGAGTATTTTAATTGTGGGTACTACATGTTAAATGTAAAAAATAAAAATAAATGTCAGTTTTGTATAGCGCCCGGGCACGTCACTGTAATCATTGCCATCATCGTCGGCATATACGTTGGAGTCACTGTTAACCAAAGCATCAAAACGCTCAATGACAACCGTGATTATAACTGGAATCGATTCAATTGATTTTATTAGATTTTTTTGAAACTCCTAACCGGAAAAACAACTTTTAGTGCTAGTTTCTGAATCCTCATAGAACTCTTCTTCGCCATGATGTGCACATGTGATTTTTCCGCTTGCTTTTTCTTCCCGCCTTTTTTACAATTCTTAACAATTATTTTTCAATCTGGAAAGGTTCATATTGAAGTCTGGGAGACTGTGGGAGACTGACTGACTGAACCCTAGTCTTTCAGTGTGCAACCCCTTCAATGTGTGACGATTTCAATGCATTCTTCTTCGACTATGACCAATGAATATACGATTTAAAAACTAAACGATTTCATCTTATTTGCACTTGAAACATGATCGACGGTGCGATTTATAAACTTTCAGATTGAACTGTATCAAATGAAGATTTCATTCTATTGATAAACTTTAATGTATCAAATTTAATATTTACTTAATAAATTTGTTTTAAAAAATTCTCTAAAAATGAGTCGTGTAGCGGCATAGTCTAACAATTAATCCTTTCTCAGAGCTTGATTTAATTAAACTCGAGAGACTTGGATTAGGCAGCACTTATAAAAACAAGAGCTCAAGAAACTGAAATAACAATTTCCGTCCGATGTTCAGCGGCAATATGATGAGTTGAAAGAGCAAACCCTTTAGTAACTCAAGTTGAGTTGGCGAGATTATTCATCGGAGCCGAGCCATTCAGATGAGAAAGGCTCGATGGTGAGGTTCTGAAGTACTAGGAAGACAAACAAGGCAAGGGCCCATATGAGGAAACACAAACATCTATCGCTTCTTACATTATTTAAATTATAAAAGTATTATTTTAGTAAATATTTTTTAAACGGAAATATTACAGGTTAAGAAAATATTGGGTTCAATATTCTATCTTGTTGTACACTAAATATATAAACCCGTCACTTTAAAAATAATTATAAAACACACAACTTAGCATTTTTGTTATATTCAAGAGCCTCAAATGGCAAAAGCCATTGAGAATTGTCGAAAAACTTCCGTACTTCGGTTGCTGTGCCTCCAAAGCAACTCACGTTAATATGGTCACGAAGGGATTTGGGTGTCGCATTGGCGCCTCATCTTATTACATTGGCTCCCCATTAAATTTAGGATTATATTTAAAATCTGTGTTTTTATGTTTAAACTAAAAAACTCTCTAGTATCCCCGGATCTAGTATTTTAATCCAACTCCACCAAGTTACGTAGTTAAGGGGTGGAGCTTAAAGATTTTTTAACAACTAAAAGTAATTTTTAATAGTTATAAAATGTATTTACTTGAAGTTTATTCAAATATTTTAGAATTAAAATAAAATAGTTTGATAATTTAAATAGTATAGTTTATCAATTCGAAAAAATCGTTTTAGTTAAATATACAGAGGTTATTATTTCTAATGCTAGTTAAGACGATAAGATGAATTTTAGTACTATTTTAGCGTTTAACAATGAGATGGCAATACAATTTTTTCAGAGTTATGGTATTCTACATTCGAATCGTTTATGCAGGAATGGACATAGTATGAAACTATGTGTTCCTTTGGAGGCATGGAGGTGCTTCAAAAGAAGTTGCAGGCAGAGAATAAGCCTAAGGAAAGAAACATGGTTAGAGAAATATAGAATAGAGCTGAAAAAAGTTATTGTCTTCATTTATTGCTGGAGCGATAACTTAATTTCATTTAAATTCTGTCAAAAAGAATTACTAATTTCACATTCCACGTTTATCTCCTGGAAAAGTGCTATACGAGAAGTGTGTCTCTGGAGAATCTTTCAGACTCCATTGGTTGTTGGTGGCCCAGGTCTGCATGTCGAAATAGACGAGACCTTATTCTCCAAACGCAAGAACCACCAAGGCTGACTACTTCCACAGCAGTGGGTTTTTGGTGGTATTTTCAGGGAGACGAAAGAAGCATTCATGTATGCTGTGCCGGATAGAACTGCAACCACACTGCTGGGAGTGATCAGGGCCTGCATCGCTCCAGGCTCCATCATCTTATCTGACAGGTGGGCATCCTACCAGGGGATCGAAGTCATGATTGGAATGGACTATACCCAAACCACAGTACAAATTTTGTTGAACCCACCACTAGAGCCCATACACAAACGGTTGAGAGTATGTGGGGGCAACTCAAACAACTGAAAAAGATTGAAAGGGGCATCTCAAAGTCACAGATGGACAGCTACATAGCTGAATTCTTGTGGAAGCACACAAAAAAACACAAGATTTATTCATTAATATTTTAAATAACATTAGTGAATTTCATGTTCTTGAATAAAATTATAAAATCACAAGTTGTCTTTTTTTACCTCAGAAAATATTTCATTTGAATAAAAAAAAGTAATTGTTTATTTAATTAAAAAATGATACAAAACATAGCAAAAACATTTTCTTCATCTTCGGCTCGCCCTCCTTTCTGGCTGCATTGCACTCTTGATGTGCCTTGTTCAGGTATCTGTAGCTCTCTTCCCACTTGCCTGTGGTTTTCTCCTTCCATTTGAAGGTCATGGCAGAGTCGGAATTGAGCTGCAAAACCTTTCTGTGGTAATCAATAGCGAGTATGGAAGTTACAGAAGTACATATATGCAGGGTCTTTCATCTCCCATGGTGTGAAGGACTATGGAACAACTACATTATGTTCTATCCCCGAGTTACCTTTTCAAGCTCTCCATATCTGTTTCTTATTCTTTTTCCTCCTCCATCTTTTCAGGCTTGGCATCCTCATGACAGTCTGATTGGCCTCTGCAGCCTCCTATTTCCATAGTCAGAAAGATAGAAAATAAAAGTTACACTGACATGTCTTTAAAAACGTCTACAAGGTCTTTTTTCCATAATTGAGGCAAAGATTTAAGCACCGATGAATTTAAGAAATCTAAATTCTAAAACACTTCAAAATTTATATTTAGATTCAAAATTTATATTATAAAATTATATATTATTTAAGAATTAACGTTAAATATAGGAAAAAAACTTGTTAAAACTAAATAAAACTAAGATAATTTAAAATAGCCGTAATCGTCGTAATGGCGTCTGCCAAAGTTTTATTTAAGCTCCACCCCTTAACTACGTTGCTCCACCCAATTGTTTGTGGAGTTGGATTAAAATACTAGATCCGTATCCCCAATATACCTAAAATCATTAATATCTCACCCTCATAGAAGTAATTTAAGATCATCCACTCAAAATCAATATTTCATCTCTTCCATTAATAACTCTTTTGCTAAACGTTCTTTCCATTATGCTGGTTCATATATTTGGAACTCATTACCTCCTTATTTAACTACTTCTAAATCATTATTTACTTTTCGTAAAGATCTGAAGACATTATTATTATTATTATTATTATTATTATTATTTTATATTAAAATGTTGTGATTAACAAAACCCCATTTTTATAATACTTTCCGTTGTTCTTGAAAGTAGGGAATGGGCTTGATGTTGATTTAGTTTTAAAATGCATGGGTATATAATATATATATATATACATATATTTTTATAACTTTTATATTTAATTTAACTAAAAACAAAAAAACTGTCCTAGTGCATGTAGTGTATTTCTAAATGAATGGTAGAGCACGATAATAATAATAATAACAATTTATTTAAACTATTTTTAGCCAGTGGTAGGGGATTAGATTTAAGATTATGTTAAGATATTTTATTGTTTTCGAATCAGTCGTGCGAATTTCATTGCTCAGAGAATTGTATAACGAATCTTTTAAGCTGATTGATAAAGGAACGTAAAGCGTCGTCTTTAAGGTGTTTCTCTGAAGCGATAGGTGGACGGCATGATTGTGCTTGCTACTTGTCAAATTTTTGAGGCATTTTAGATACAAAATTATGATTTTTAGATATTTTTCCTTTTCAAAGGTTTTTCACTGAGAAAGCAATAGACCCCTTGAACGATTTTTCAATGCTGTCGTGTTTTTGAGTAATAAAAATATGTGGTCCATGGTTGCTCATCGGAATACGGCTTTTGTATAAAAATTTAATATATATGTACATAGTATATATATTATATAGCTACTCTACGTCTAGCTAGGGTGAGTGCATAAGGCACAGCTAAGGTATAAATGCGTTGACAATATTTAGCACACATGTACTGTTTGTGCTATTGTCTTTGATCCAAACTTGCCAGAAAAGATGCAGGATAATAAAGATACCTACCCTTTCGCATCTGCTCTTGCTGATGAAGGAAATCAATGTCCTCCCTCTTACTTTGCCCAACAGCCGTACCCGGATCAACAAGCCTACCCCCCTCAACAACCCTACCCCCTTCAACAACCACACCCAAATCAAGAACCACACCCCAATCAAGAACCATGCCCCACTCAACAACAACCATACCCTGGTCAACAACAACAACAATACTTCAGTCAACCAACAGTGAATGTGCTGATGCCTCCAGCATTCGGAGTGGATTTTGCAGGCGCCATCTTGCTTTCGTGTTTCGTGTACTGGTGCTGTGGAATTCTCTTCGGCCTGATTGCCTTCTCCTTCGCCCGTGAGTGAAGTCTTCCGAATGAACTCAATTATTTTAGAAAATTGTTTTTAAATTCAATTATCATACTGGTAATATATACTGATTTTATACATATATACAGTATATATTCTGTTATTTTTGGTTCAACGTCAAATGATACCGTGTAATGTGGAACACATATTTTCTATTTTAATAAAAAATAATATACGATATTAAAGTTTTTAATAACCAATTTAAATTAATTTAAATTATATTAAGTAAGCCTAACCCTAAAAATGAATATATTCAAAAGCGAGATAATCTCATATATCCGAACGAGGTCATTTGCTCATATGCCGTTATTCATAACTGAATAGTGTATTGATTTTACTAGCGTGAAAGTAAAGCACGTCTTATCTTGTCGCTAGTCATAAATTATGATGAGAGGTTGAGCTCTATTTATAAAAAGGAAATAATTATATTCTTGAACTGATTGTTGTTAACTATTTGAAATTTATGACTTTTAACATCTACAAATACACACATATATAGACAAACGCGAACACACACACACACACACACACACACACACACACACACACACACACACACACACACACACACACACACACACACACACACACACACACACACACACACACACACACACACACACACACACACACACACACACACACACACACACACACACACCGACACACACACAAACACACACAAACACACACACACACACACACACACACACACAAACACACACACACACACACCGACACACACACAAACACACAAGCATACACACACACACACACACACACACACACACACACACACACACACACACACACACACATACACATACACACACACACACAGTGGCAGGCCAGTCTTCGGCAAGCAAAGGGGACATTGCAGGGGCCAGGAGTCTTCGCAACGCCTCGTACATCGTCTCGTGTGTCGGCATTGCATTTGCCATAGTTGTGAGCGTCATTGTCGGCGTTACTTTGGGTGTCACTATAAGCCAGAGTCACAACACCATTCAATATTAGTTATTATAAAGGAGGTTCAGCCACTTGGCAGTTTTGTCTTCTCTACAAACATCTACGGTTTAGATTTTTTTAACCATCTATGTTTTATTGTTCTCTCGACATATAAGATTCAATTTTTAAACAAAATATTTTTAATATTCACTTACAACATACTCAAAAACATGACACTTACCAAAGACTTTTCTTGAAATGTTTATTCTACGACAAAAACAAAACTTTTAAATGAAATCTTCAATCGATATTTTATTTAAGAAATATTATACAGACGTATTAAATAAAATATATTGATCTGATAATCTTACTCATGTATCACAAAAAGAGAACATTTATTAATTCATTTATGAGACGACTTTTCCCCCACAAAAAAGTAGGTTATTATTTCAAGAAGTTAATGAATCTGAATTGATCAATAAATATGTATTGAAATCCTTTTGATAATTTACTAAAACCTACAGTTTTAGGACTAATATTTAAATAAAATGGTGAGTTTTTTCTAAATATATAGCCGTACTAAACCGATACAAAATACCTGATAAACCATGTATGAGACCTGTTTTTCCATTTTTTTGAATATAAAAAAATATTTAAAGAAACTAAAACGAGAAAAAAATTTGGAATTAGCGACCATTTTATTATCGCTAAATCTTTACACCTGCGGCATTGTAAAGCTTGAGCAAAAGTACGCATTATACTTTATACATGGTGATTTACGGTCATTCCAATTTTTTCACCTTTAACATTTATAAAATTCAGGCTTTCCTTTACAAACTTAAATGTTTGAAAAAGTAGTTGATGAAGAATTTTTCAGAGTTTTATCAATGAGGTATAAAGGGTACATAATAAATTATTTGACACACATAATACATTTTGTGTTCCATGAAAAACTTGGTTTGTCTTCGTTCTTACAGTTCCATAAAATAAATGAATATAAATATAAAAAAAGAAGTTGTAAATTTATTTCTAAAGATGTAGCTTGCACTAGGCCTGTTCAATGGAATTTTTCCTTGATTATAAATAAATAATATAAATAGATTACATTTATAGCTTAGTGAGCGCCTTAGTCAGATACAGCTAGAGTATATAACGACGTTATGTTATAACGTTTGACACACCTGTTTTAATCGCAACAATATAATTCATAGTGTAGAAAAATGGTGAAAACAAGTGAATATTCCTCATCGGCATCGGCTCCTGCTCCCTGTGAAACTCAAAATCCTCCCCCTTATTCAAACCCGGAAGCATTTCCCGCTCAACAAACTCACGCTGAACAACTTCCAGTTTCAGAAAATCCTTCGTACCTCGGTCAACCACCATTTCCCGGTCAACAACAACCCTATCCCGGTCAACAACAACCCTATCCCGGTCAACAACAACCCTATCCCGGTCAACAACAACCCTATCCCGGTCAACAACAACCCTATCCCGGTCAACAACAACCCTATCCCGGTCAAAAACAACCCTATCCCGGTCAACAACAACCCTATCCCGATCAAAAACAACCATTCCACAATCAACAACAACCCTATCACATTCAACAACAACAATATCCGGGTCAACAACAACAATTCTCCGGTCAACAACAACAATATCCCGGTCAACAACAACTATCTCCCGGTCAACAACAACCATTCCCCGGTCAACAACAACCATACCCTAATGTATCCCAACAAACAGCAGTAAATGTGGTAATGGCTCCCCCAGTTGGAGTGGATTTCACAGGCGCTATTTTGCTTTCCTGTTTCGTGTACTGGTTATGTGGGATCTTATTTGGAGCCATCGCTTTTGGCCTAGCGTGTTAGTATTTTTTAAAATATTTTAAAATAGTATATCTGTGTCAAATAATTTTTCGAAAATGAATGTTTACATTTATTTGGATTGTCTTTTGTTCATCCCAACCGAAATAGTTATTCTAACATTTTTTTTTAGACTTTTAAATAAATTATTTCATCACTTCTTATGTGAGTAAGTAATAGACCAACGTGAAGTTTGTTGGATAGGCTATAGACTATTTTATAAACGAACACACAAACACAAACACACACACACACTCACACACATACACACACACACACACACACACACACACATACACACACACACACACACACACAAACACACACACACACACACACACACACACACACACACACACACACACACACACACACACACACACACACACACACACACACACACACACACACACACACACACACACACATACACACATACACACACACACAAACACACACCCACAAACACACACCCACCCACACACACACACACACACACACACACACACACACACACACACACAAACACACACACACACACAGTGGCAGGCCAGTCTTCGGCAAGCAGTGGAAACTCCGCAGGAGCTAAAAGTCTCCGCATGGCTTCGTACATCGTCTCGGGTGTGGGCATTGCAGTCGCTGCGATCATTATCATCATCGTCGGTTCTGTTCTTGGGGTAGCTGCTAGGCGAACCTACTATTATACATACCCATACTATTATTATTAACTTCTTTGCTTTCTAGATTTGTTTTCACTGTATTTTCTAGATTGACATCTGAAATTTGACTTCTCAATAGTTTTTTTCCGCCTACTTTCAAAAAAGTAATTGACAAAATATTTTTTCCTATGACTTACACTTGAAATACTATTCTATGACACCAAACAACCATTTTATCAACTCTCATGTTCAACTATTTCAATCGATATTTTATTATAGATTTACAATTACAAACATTTTAACAATGCATGTTAAATTAAATAAATTTAATTTTTTTAATATCATATTTTTATTATTTTTATACGCTTCAAACGAGGCATCGAGTGTTGGGAGAAAAGACACTTCAAATATTCAGTATTCCATAAAGATTTGATAAAATAATGTAAAATTGGAATTTAGTATCCAGTACTGAGTGTAAAAAATCTTTCGGACACGCCCTGACAGGTCTGGTTACTTTTTGTTTTTTAATTTTGCAAACATTTTTGACACCAAAAAAGACAAAAATTGAATACATAATTATTCAAATCGTGACATCATCGAATTAATTCAGTGTAACAGTTTTCACAAACTATTTTTTCATATGCATGCCAAAACACAAAGGATCAAAAGTCTAATCAACATAATAACTTTTTCAAATCACATTTACGTATTAATTAATTACCTAACATAATAACGATATTTAATATTATTCATCTTAGCTAGAAACTTTCCAACTAAGCTGATTGATAAAAATAGTTTAATGTATGCTAGAAATAAAAGAAACGCTTTGTGTTTTTAAAAAGAAATAATACATGTAAGAAGAGAAAAAAAGTGAGCTACAAATAGAACTGTAGTAAGTACCGTAAAACACCAACCTATTAGCACACTTTTAATTAATTTTAGTTATATTAAAAATTTATTTATTAAGAGTGAAGTTTCACATAATAAAATCACAAAAAGATGAAGCCTCCACAGGATGAAGTCTCCACAGGATGAAGTCTCCACAGGATGGAGTCTCCACAGGATGAAGTATCCACAGGATGGAGTCTCCACAGGATGGAGTATCCACAGGATGAAGTCTCCATAGGATGAAGTCTCCACAGGATGGAGTCTCCACAGGATGAAGTATCCACAGGATGGAGTCTCCACAGGATGGAGTATCCACAGGATGAAGTCTCCACAGGATGAAGTCTCCACAGGATGGAGTATCCACAGGATGAAGTCTCCACAGGATGAAGTATCCACAGGATGAAGTCTCCACAGGATGAAGTCTCCACAGGATGAAGTATCCACAGGATGGAGTCTCCACAGGATGGAGTCTCCACAGGATGAAGTCTCCACAGGATGGAGTCTCCCCAGGATGGAGTCTCCACAGGATGGAGTATCCACAGGATGGAGTCTCCACAGGATGGAGTCTCCACAGGATGGAGTATCCACAGGATGGAGTCTCCACAGGATGGAGTCTCTACAGGATGAAGTCTCCACAGGATGGAGTCTCCCCAGGATGAAGTATCCACAGGATGAAGTCTCCACAGGATGAAGTCTCCACAGGATGGAGTCTCCACAGGATGGAGTCTCCCCAGGATGAAGTATCCACAGGATGAAGTCTCCACAGGATGAAGTATCCACAGGATGTAGTCTCCACAGGATGGAGTCTCCACAGGATGAAGTCTCCACAGGATGAAGTATCCACAGGATGGAGTCTCCACAGGATGAAGTATCCACAGGATGGAGTCTCCACAGGATGAAGTATCCACAGGATGGAGTCTCCACAGGATGAAGTCTCCACAGGATGGAGTATCAACAGGATGAAGTCTCCACAGGATGGAGTATCCACAGGATGGAGTCTCCACAGGATGGAGTCTCCCCAGGATGAAGTATCCACAGGATGAAGTCTCCACAGGATGAAGTCTCCACAGGATGGAGTCTCCACAGGATGAAGTCTCCACAGAATGGAGTATTCAGAGGATGGAGTTTCCACAGGATGGAGTATCCCCAGGATGGAGTATCCACAGGATGAATTCTCCACAGGATGAAGTCTCCACAGGATGGAGTATCCCCAGGATGGAGTATCCACAGGATGGAGTCTCCACAGGATGGAGTCTCCACAGGATGAAGTATCCACAGGATGAAGTCTCCACAGGATGAAGTATCCACAGGATGAAGTATCCACAGGATGGAGTATCCACAGGATGGAGTCTCCACAGGATGAAGTCTCCACAGGATGGAGTCTCCCCAGGATGAAGTATCCACAGGATGGAGTCTCCACAGGATGGAGTCTCCACAGGATAGAGTCTCCACAGGATGGAGTCTCCACAGGATGGAGTCTCCACAGGATGAAGTCTCCACAGGATGGAGTCTCCACAGGATGAAGTCTCCACAGGATGAAGTCTCCACAGGATGAAGTCTCCACAGGATGGAGTATCCACAGGATGGAGTCTCCACAGGATGGAGTCTCCACAGGATGAAGTCTCCACAGGATGGAGTATCCACAGGATGGAGTCTCCACAGGATGGAATCTCCACAGGATGAAGTCTCCACAGGATGGAGTCTCCACAGGATGGAGTCTCCACAGGATGAAGTCTCCACAGGATGGAGTCTCCCCAGGATGGAGTCTCCACAGGATGGAGTATCCACAGGATGGAGTCTCCACAGGATGGAGTCTCCACAGGATGGAGTATCCACAGGATGGAGTCTCCACAGGATGGAGTCTCTACAGGATGAAGTCTCCACAGGATGGAGTCTCCCCAGGATGAAGTATCCACAGGATGAAGTATCCACAGGATGAAGTCTCCACAGGATGAAGTCTCCACAGGATGGAGTCTCCACAGGATGGAGTCTCCCCAGGATGAAGTATCCACAGGATGAAGTCTCCACAGGATGAAGTATCCACAGGATGTAGTCTCCACAGGATGGAGTCTCCACAGGATGAAGTCTCCACAGGATGAAGTATCCACAGGATGGAGTCTCCACAGGATGAAGTATCCACAGGATGGAGTCTCCACAGGATGAAGTATCCACAGGATGGAGTCTCCACAGGATGAAGTCTCCACAGGATGGAGTATCCACAGGATGAAGTCTCCACAGGATGGAGTATCCACAGGATGGAGTCTCCACAGGATGGAGTCTCCCCAGGATGAAGTATCCACAGGATGAAGTCTCCACAGGATGAAGTCTCCACAGGATGGAGTCTCCACAGGATGAAGTCTCCACAGGATGGAGTATTCACAGGATGGAGTTTCCACAGGATGGAGTATCCCCAGGATGGAGTATCCACAGGATGAAGTCTCCACAGGATGAAGTCTCCACAGGATGGAGTATCCCCAGGATGGAGTATCCACAGGATGGAGTCTCCACAGGATGGAGTCTCCACAGGATGAAGTATCCACAGGATGAAGTCTCCACAGGATGAAGTATCCACAGGATGGAGTATCCACAGGATGGAGTCTCCACAGGATGAAGTCTCCACAGGATGGAGTCTCCTCAGGATGAAGTATCCACAGGATGGAGTCTCCACAGGATGGAGTCTCCACAGGATAGAGTCTCCACAGGATGGAGTCTCCACAGGATGGAGTCTCCACAGGATGAAGTCTCCACAGGATGGAGTCTCCACAGGATGAAGTCTCCACAGGATGAAGTCTCCACAGGATGAAGTCTCCACAGGATGGAGTATCCACAGGATGGAGTCTCCACAGGATGGAGTCTCCACAGGATGAAGTCTCCACAGGATGGAGTATCCACAGGATGGAGTCTCCACAGGATGGAATCTCCACAGGATGAAGTCTCCACAGGATGGAGTCTCCACAGGATGGAGTCTCCACAGGATGGAGTCTCCACAGGATGGAGTCTCCACAGGATGGAGTCTCCACAGGATGGAGTCTCCACAGGATGGAGTCTCCACAGGATGGAGTCTCCACAGGATGGAGTCTCCACAGGATGGAGTCTCCACAGGATGGAGTCTCCACAGGATGGAGTCTCCACAGGATGGAGTCTCCACAGGATGGAGTCTCCACAGGATGGAGTCTCCACAGGATGGAGTCTCCACAGGATGGAGTATCCACAGGATGGAGTCTCCACAGGATGGAGTCTCCACAGGATGGAGTCTCCACAGGATGGAGTCTCCACAGGATGAAGTCTCCACAGGATGGAGTATCCACAGGATGGAGTATCCACAGGATGAAGTCTCCACAGGATGGAGTATCCACAGGATGGAGTCTCCACAGGATGGAGTCTCCACAGGATGGAGTCTCCACAGGATGAAGTCTCCACAGGATGAAGTCTCCACAGGATGGAGTCTCCACAGGATGGAGTCTCCACAGGATGAAGTCTCCACAGGATGAAGTCTCCACAGGATGGAGTATCCACAGGATGGAGTCTCCACAGGATGGAGTCTCCACAGGATGAAGTCTCCACAGGATGGAGTCTCTACAGGATGAAGTCTCCACAGGATGGAGTCTCCCCAGGATGAAGTATCCACAGGATGAAGTCTCCACAGGATGAAGTCTCCACAGGATGGAGTCTCCACAGGATGGAGTCTCCCCAGGATGAAGTATCCACAGGATGAAGTCTCCACAGGATGAAGTATCCACAGGATGTAGTCTCCACAGGATGAAGTCTCCACAGGATGAAGTCTCCACAGGATGGAGTCTCCACAGGATGGAGTCTCCACAGGATGAAGTATCCACAGGATGGAGTCTCCACAGGATGGAGTCTCCACAGGATGGAGTCTCCACAGGATGGAGTCTCCACAGGATGGAGTATCCACAGGATGGAGTCTCCACAGGATGGAGTCTCCACAGGATGGAGTCTCCACAGGATGGAGTCTCCACAGGATGAAGTCTCCACAGGATGGAGTATCCACAGGATGGAGTATCCACAGGATGAAGTCTCCACAGGATGGAGTATCCACAGGATGGAGTCTCCACAGGATGGAGTCTCCACAGGATGGAGTCTCCACAGGATGAAGTCTCCACAGGATGGAGTCTCCACAGGATGAAGTCTCCACAGGATGGAGTCTCCACAGGATGAAGTCTCCACAGGATGAAGTATCCACAGGATGGAGTCTCCACAGGATGAAGTATCCACAGGATGGAGTCTCCACAGGATGAAGTATCCACAGGATGGAGTCTCCACAGGATGAAGTCTCCACAGGATGGAGTATCCACAGGATGAAGTCTCCACAGGATGAAGTCTCCACAGGATGGAGTCTCCACAGGATGGAGTCTCCACAGGATGAAGTATCCACAGGATGGAGTCTCCACAGGATGGAGTCTCCACAGGATGGAGTCTCCACAGGATGGAGTCTCCACAGGATGGAGTATCCACAGGATGGAGTCTCCACAGGATGGAGTATCCACAGGATGGAGTCTCCACAGGATGGAGTCTCCACAGGATGGAGTCTCCACAGGATGAAGTCTCCACAGGATGAAGTCTCCACAGGATGGAGTCTCCACAGGATGGAGTCTCCACAGGATGAAGTCTCCACAGGATGAAGTCTCCACAGGATGGAGTATCCACAGGATGGAGTCTCCACAGGATGGAGTCTCCACAGGATGAAGTCTCCACAGGATGGAGTCTCTACAGGATGAAGTCTCCACAGGATGGAGTCTCCCCAGGATGAAGTATCCACAGGATGAAGTCTCCACAGGATGAAGTCTCCACAGGATGGAGTCTCCACAGGATGGAGTCTCCCCAGGATGAAGTATCCACAGGATGAAGTCTCCACAGGATGAAGTATCCACAGGATGTAGTCTCCACAGGATGAAGTCTCCACAGGATGAAGTCTCCACAGGATGGAGTCTCCACAGGATGGAGTCTCCACAGGATGAAGTATCCACAGGATGGAGTCTCCACAGGATGGAGTCTCCACAGGATGGAGTCTCCACAGGATGGAGTCTCCACAGGATGGAGTCTCCACAGGATGGAGTATCCACAGGATGGAGTCTCCACAGGATGGAGTCTCCACAGGATGGAGTCTCCACAGGATGGAGTCTCCACAGGATGAAGTCTCCACAGGATGGAGTATCCACAGGATGGAGTATCCACAGGATGAAGTCTCCACAGGATGGAGTATCCACAGGATGGAGTCTCCACAGGATGAAGTCTCCACAGGATGGAGTCTCCACAGGATGGAGTCTCCACAGGATGAAGTATCCACAGGATGGAGTCTCCACAGGATGGAGTCTCCACAGGATGGAGTCTCCACAGGATGGAGTCTCCACAGGATGGAGTCTCCACAGGATGGAGTATCCACAGGATGGAGTCTCCACAGGATGAAGTATCCACAGGATGGAGTCTCCACAGGATGAAGTATCCACAGGATGGAGTCTCCACAGGATGAAGTCTCCACAGGATGGAGTCTCCACAGGATGAAGTCTCCACAGGATGAAGTCTCCACAGGATGGAGTATCCACAGGATGGAGTCTCCACAGGATGGAGTCTCCACAGGATGAAGTCTCCACAGGATGGAGTCTCTACAGGATGAAGTCTCCACAGGATGGAGTCTCCCCAGGATGAAGTATCCACAGGATGAAGTCTCCACAGGATGAAGTCTCCACAGGATGGAGTCTCCACAGGATGGAGTCTCCCCAGGATGAAGTATCCACAGGATGAAGTCTCCACAGGATGAAGTCTCCACAGGATGGAGTCTCCACAGGATGAAGTCTCCACAGGATGGAGTCTCCACAGGATGAAGTCTCCACAGGATGAAGTATCCACAGGATGGAGTCTCCACAGAATGAAGTATCCACAGGATGGAGTCTCCACAGGATGAAGTATCCACAGGATGGAGTCTCCACAGGATGAAGTCTCCACAGGATGGAGTATCCACAGGATGAAGTCTCCACAGGATGAAGTCTCCACAGGATGGAGTCTCCACAGGATGGAGTCTCCACAGGATGAAGTATCCACAGGATGGAGTCTCCACAGGATGGAGTCTCCACAGGATGGAGTCTCCACAGGATGGAGTCTCCACAGGATGGAGTATCCACAGGATGGAGTCTCCACAGGATGGAGTATCCACAGGATGGAGTCTCCACAGGATGGAGTCTCCACAGGATGGAGTCTCCACAGGATGAAGTCTCCACAGGATGAAGTCTCCACAGGATGGAGTCTCCACAGGATGGAGTCTCCACAGGATGAAGTCTCCACAGGATGAAGTCTCCACAGGATGGAGTATCCACAGGATGGAGTCTCCACAGGATGGAGTCTCCACAGGATGAAGTCTCCACAGGATGGAGTCTCTACAGGATGAAGTCTCCACAGGATGGAGTCTCCCCAGGATGAAGTATCCACAGGATGAAGTCTCCACAGGATGAAGTCTCCACAGGATGGAGTCTCCACAGGATGGAGTCTCCCCAGGATGAAGTATCCACAGGATGAAGTCTCCACAGGATGAAGTATCCACAGGATGTAGTCTCCACAGGATGAAGTCTCCACAGGATGAAGTCTCCACAGGATGGAGTCTCCACAGGATGGAGTCTCCACAGGATGAAGTATCCACAGGATGGAGTCTCCACAGGATGGAGTCTCCACAGGATGGAGTCTCCACAGGATGGAGTCTCCACAGGATGGAGTATCCACAGGATGGAGTCTCCACAGGATGGAGTCTCCACAGGATGGAGTCTCCACAGGATGGAGTCTCCACAGGATGAAGTCTCCACAGGATGGAGTATCCACAGGATGGAGTATCCACAGGATGAAGTCTCCACAGGATGGAGTATCCACAGGATGGAGTCTCCACAGGATGGAGTCTCCACAGGATGGAGTCTCCACAGGATGAAGTCTCCACAGGATGGAGTCTCCACAGGATGAAGTCTCCACAGGATGGAGTCTCCACAGGATGAAGTCTCCACAGGATGAAGTATCCACAGGATGGAGTCTCCACAGGATGAAGTATCCACAGGATGGAGTCTCCACAGGATGAAGTATCCACAGGATGGAGTCTCCACAGGATGAAGTCTCCACAGGATGGAGTATCCACAGGATGAAGTCTCCACAGGATGGAGTATCCACAGGATGGAGTCTCCACAGGATGGAGTCTCCCCAGGATGAAGTATCCACAGGATGAAGTCTGCACAGGATGAAGTCTCCACAGGATAGAGTCTCCACAGGATGGAGTCTCCACAGGATGGAGTCTCCACAGGATGAAGTCTCCACAGGATGGAGTCTCCACAGGATGAAGTCTCCACAGGATGAAGTCTCCACAGGATGAAGTCTCCACAGGATGGAGTATCCACAGGATGGAGTCTCCACAGGATGGAGTCTCCACAGGATGAAGTCTCCACAGGATGGAGTATCCACAGGATGGAGTATCCACAGGATGAAGTCTCCACAGGATGAAGTCTCCACAGGATGGAGTCTCCACAGGATGAAGTCTCCACAGGATGAAGTATCCACAGGATGGAGTCTCCACAGGATGAAGTATCCACAGGATGGAGTCTCCACAGGATGAAGTATCCACAGGATGGAGTCTCCACAGGATGAAGTCTCCACAGGATGGAGTATCCACAGGATGAAGTCTCCACAGGATGGAGTATCCACAGGATGGAGTCTCCACAGGATGGAGTCTCCCCAGGATGAAGTATCCACAGGATGAAGTCTCCACAGGATGAAGTCTCCACAGGATGGAGTCTCCACAGGATGAAGTCTCCACAGGATGGAGTATTCACAGGATGGAGTTTCCACAGGATGGAGTATCCCCAGGATGGAGTATCCACAGGATGAAGTCTCCACAGGATGAAGTCTCCACAGGATGGAGTATCCCCAGGATGGAGTATCCACAGGATGGAGTCTCCACAGGATGGAGTCTCCACAGGATGAAGTATCCACAGGATGAAGTCTCCACAGGATGAAGTATCCACAGGATGGAGTATCCACAGGATGGAGTCTCCACAGGATGAAGTCTCCACAGGATGGAGTCTCCCCAGGATGAAGTATCCACAGGATGGAGTCTCCACAGGATGGAGTCTCCACAGGATAGAGTCTCCACAGGATGGAGTCTCCACAGGATGGAGTCTCCACAGGATGAAGTCTCCACAGGATGGAGTCTCCACAGGATGAAGTCTCCACAGGATGAAGTCTCCACAGGATGAAGTCTCCACAGGATGGAGTATCCACAGGATGGAGTCTCCACAGGATGGAGTCTCCACAGGATGAAGTCTCCACAGGATGGAGTATCCACAGGATGGAGTCTCCACAGGATGGAATCTCCACAGGATGAAGTCTCCACAGGATGGAGTCTCCACAGGATGGAGTCTCCACAGGATGGAGTCTCCACAGGATGGAGTCTCCACAGGATGGAGTCTCCACAGGATGGAGTCTCCACAGGATGGAGTCTCCACAAGATGGAGTCTCCACAGGATGGAGTCTCCACAGGATGGAGTCTCCACAGGATGGAGTCTCCACAGGATGGAGTCTCCACAGGATGGAGTCTCCACAGGATGGAGTCTCCACAGGATGGAGTATCCACAGGATGGAGTCTCCACAGGATGGAGTCTCCACAGGATGGAGTCTCCACAGGATGGAGTCTCCACAGGATGAAGTCTCCACAGGATGGAGTATCCACAGGATGGAGTATCCATAGGATGAAGTCTCCACAGGATGGAGTATCCACAGGATGGAGTCTCCACAGGATGGAGTCTCCACAGGATGGAGTCTCCACAGGATGAAGTCTCCACAGGATGAAGTCTCCACAGGATGGAGTATCCACAGGATGGAGTCTCCACAGGATGGAGTCTCCACAGGATGAAGTCTCCACAGGATGGAGTATCCACAGGATGGAGTCTCCACAGGATGGAGTCTCCACAGGATGAAGTATCCACAGGATGGAGTCTCCACAGGATGGAGTCTCCACAGGATGAAGTATCCACAGGATGGAGTCTCCACAGGATGGAGTCTCCACAGGATGGAGTCTCCACAGGATGGAGTCTCCACAGGATGGAGTATCCACAGGATGGAGTCTCCACAGGATGGAGTCTCCACAGGATGGAGTCTCCACAGGATGGAGTCTCCACAGGATGAAGTCTCCACAGGATGGAGTATCCACAGGATGGAGTATCCACAGGATGAAGTCTCCACAGGATGGAGTATCCACAGGATGGAGTCTCCACAGGATGGAGTATCCACAGGATGAAGTCTCCACAGGATGGAGTATCCACAGGATGGAGTCTCCACAGGATGGAGTCTCCCCAGGATGAAGTATCCACAGGATGAAGTCTCCACAGGATGAAGTGTCCACAGGATGGAGTCTCCACAGGATGAAGTCTCCACAGGATGGAGTATTCACAGGATGGAGTTTCCACAGGATGGAGTATCCCCAGGATGGAGTATCCACAGGATGAAGTCTCCACAGGATGAAGTCTCCACAGGATGGAGTATCCACAGGATGGAGTCTCCACAGGATGGAGTCTCCACAGGATGAAGTATCCACAGGATGGAGTCTCCACAGGATGGAGTCTCCACAGGATGGAGTCTCCACAGGATGGAGTCTCCACAGGATAGAGTCTCCACAGGATGGAGTCTCCACAGGATGGAGTCTCCACAGGATGAAGTCTCCACAGGATGGAGTCTCCACAGGATGAAGTCTCCACAGGATGAAGTCTCCACAGGATGAAGTCTCCACAGGATGGAGTATCCACAGGATGGAGTCTCCACAGGATGGAGTCTCCACAGGATGAAGTCTCCACAGGATGGAGTATCCACAGGATGGAGTCTCCACAGGATGGAATCTCCACAGGATGAAGTCTCCACAGGATGGAGTCTCCACAGGATGGAGTCTCCACAGGATGGAGTCTCCACAGGATGGAGTCTCCACAGGATGGAGTCTCCACAGGATGGAGTCTCCACAGGATGGAGTCTCCACAGGATGGAGTCTCCACAGGATGGAGTCTCCACAGGATGGAGTCTCCACAGGATGGAGTCTCCACAGGATGGAGTCTCCACAGGATGGAGTATCCACAGGATGGAGTCTCCACAGGATGGAGTCTCCACAGGATGGAGTCTCCACAGGATGGTGTCTCCACAGGATGAAGTCTCCACAGGATGGAGTATCCACAGGATGGAGTATCCACAGGATGAAGTCTCCACAGGATGGAGTATCCACAGGATGGAGTCTCCACAGGATGGAGTCTCCACAGGATGGAGTCTCCACAGGATGAAGTCTCCACAGGATGAAGTCTCCACAGGATGGAGTATCCACAGGATGGAGTCTCCACAGGATGGAGTTTCCACAGGATGAAGTCTCCACAGGATGGAGTATCCACAGGATGGAGTCTCCACAGGATGGAGTCTCCACAGGATGAAGTATCCACAGGATGGAGTCTCCACAGGATGGAGTCTCCACAGGATGAAGTATCCACAGGATGGAGTCTCCACAGGATGGAGTCTCCACAGGATGGAGTCTCCACAGGATGGAGTCTCCACAGGATGGAGTATCCACAGGATGGAGTCTCCACAGGATGGAGTCTCCACAGGATGGAGTCTCCACAGGATGGAGTCTCCACAGGATGAAGTCTCCACAGGATGGAGTATCCACAGGATGGAGTATCCACAGGATGAAGTCTCCACAGGATGGAGTATCCACAGGATGGAGTCTCCACAGGATGGAGTATCCACAGGATGAAGTCTCCACAGGATGGAGTATCCACAGGATGGAGTCTCCACAGGATGGAGTCTCCCCAGGATGAAGTATCCACAGGATGAAGTCTCCACAGGATGAAGTGTCCACAGGATGGAGTCTCCACAGGATGAAGTCTCCACAGGATGGAGTATTCACAGGATGGAGTTTCCACAGGATGGAGTATCCCCAGGATGGAGTATCCACAGGATGAAGTCTCCACAGGATGAAGTCTCCACAGGATGGAGTATCCCCAGGATGGAGTATCCACAGGATGGAGTCTCCACAGGATGGAGTCTCCACAGGATGAAGTATCCACAGGATGAAGTCTCCACAGGATGAAGTATCCACAGGATGAAGTATCCACAGGATGGAGTATTCACAGGATGGAGTTTCCACAGGATGGAGTATCCCCAGGATGGAGTATCCACAGGATGAAGTCTCCACAGGATGAAGTCTCCACAGGATGGAGTATCCCCAGGATGGAGTATCCACAGGATGGAGTCTCCACAGGATGGAGTCTCCACAGGATGAAGTATCCACAGGATGAAGTCTCCACAGGATGAAGTATCCACAGGATGAAGTATCCACAGGATGGAGTCTCCACAGGATGAAGTCTCCACAGGATGGAGTCTCCCCAGGACGAAGTATCCACAGGATGGAGTCTCCACAGGATGGAGTCTCCACAGGATAGAGTCTCCACAGGATGGAGTCTCCACAGGATGGAGTCTCCACAGGATGAAGTCTCCACAGGATGGAGTCTCCACAGGATGAAGTCTCCACAGAATGAAGTCTCCACAGGATGAAGTCTCCACAGGATGGAGTATCCACAGGATGGAGTCTCCACAGGATGGAGTCTCCACAGGATGAAGTCTCCACAGGATGGAGTATCCACAGGATGGAGTCTCCACAGGATGGAGTCTCCACAGGATGAAGTATCCACAGGATGGAGTCTCCACAGGATGAAGTATCCACAGGATGGAGTCTCCACAGGATGGAGTCTCCACAGGATGAAGTATCCACAGGATGGAGTATCCACAGGATGGAGTATCCACAGGATGAAGTCTCCCCAGGATGGAGTATCCACAGGATGGAGTCTCCACAGGATGGAGTCTCCACAGGATGGAGTCTCCACAGGATGGAGTCTCCACAGGATGGAGTCTCCACAGGATGGAGTATCCACAGGATGGAGTATCCACAGGAGACATACTCACACACATAAACATAAACACATACAAACATACACACACAGTGGCAGGGGAGTCTAGCGCCCACAGTGGAAATATCTCGAGGGCTAATGTTCTTCGCATGATTCCCTACATCGTCTCTTGCGCGGGCATTTTTATAAGTGTTATCGTCACCATCGTCTTCATTTTTTTTATACGCCATCTTATTAGGTATATATAACTATTTACTTCTTTGCTTTTTCTTTTTTTTTCACTTTATAATTTAGTTTGACATTTGAAATTCGACTTTTTAATAGTTTTTCTCCACTAACCACTAAAAAATAGTAAACAAAATATGTTTTCCTATGACTTTCACTTGAAGTATCTATTCTATGACACCAAACACGCATTTTATCAACTTTCGTGTTCAACAATTTGAATCTATATTTTATATTGGATTCACATTTACAAATATTTTTAAAATAAATGTTTTCTTGAGTAAACTCATACGTTTCTAATAACCTATTAAGCTGACTCCTAAAAAAATAGTTCAAACCTACTGTCGGGAGCTATAAATCTAAAACAAACAATTTTGCTTTTGTGCAAAATGTTCTTTGTCATTTCCTATGTGTGGCCTACCATTTCAACAATCATCGCCGTCGTCCTTGGGAGCACTAGTAGATACTATTATATCCTTAAATACAGAAATTGGTTTTTAAACTTTTGAGATTTTAAGATTAATTTCAATGGCTTTTGTTGCTCCCCATCTTAACCTTCTATTTGAGAAATCTTTTTCGACAGAACTCTAACCTCAGTGAAGTTTTTTATAGCTTTCATTTGCAAGGTTTATTTTATGAATTCCATATTTAGATATTGAAAACAATCTTAAATACTTTTTTGCCGATTAAACTAAAATGTAATTATCAAATCAAAAAACTTTCGTGAACTTTGTTGAGAACTTCTTAATAATCTAATATTTCATTTTGAAATTATATTTTTTATAAATAAAGTATTTATTGTTAGGAAAGAAAAAGTCAAACAATCTAGCATTTTTCAGGTATGGGAATGCAAGATGAGAATAAACCCATGTAGAAGCTAACATGTCGATATGTTTAATGTAATAACAAATTAAAGCGCAAACTCAAAAAAGTGACAAATTTAAATAAAGTCTGATAAAGTCTTAATAATCAAATAGGCAAAAAATCTTAAAACAAGTTGAGGTTCGAAAGAAGACAGAGGACGTCGATGAATGCACAGTTGTAATGGCAGTAGAGTTTTTGAATGGACGAGAAGTTAAGAAGTGATAAAGCAAAACAAGTGGAAATCCCACAGATTAATGCTGCTATTTTGGTATGTATAGAATTATTAAATAGAGAATTTGTTGTGATAAAAGAAATAATTGCGTCCTTTATGACCCTTTAAAAACCATAGCTTAATCGCATTAATCCTTATATTCGTATGCATTTAAGTTTATTTATATTTAACATTTTTCTAGAGAAGTTCATTTAACAACATTCAATTTTATTATCTAGTTTTATTTTGTATCTAAAATGCCTCAAAAATGTGAAAATCGCAATAACAATCATGCCGTCCAGCAATCGTTTCAAAGAAACAACTTAAAGACGACGCTTTACGTTCCTCTGGCAGTCAGCTTATAAAATTCGTTTTACAATTCTCTGAGCAACGAAAGTTTATAAATCGCACCGTCGATCAGTGTTTCAAGTGCAAATAAGATGAAATCGTTTAGTTTTTAAATCGTATAATCACGGATCATACTCGAAGAAGAATGCATTGAAATCGTCACACATTGAAGGGGTTGCACACTGAAAGACTAGGATTCAGTCAGTCAGTCTCCCACAGTCTCCCAGACTTCAATATGAACCTTTCCAGATTGAAAAATAATTGTTAAGAATTGTAAAAAAGGCGGGAAGAAAAAGCAAGCGGAAAAATCACATGTGCACATCATGGCGAAGAAGAGTTCTATGAGGATTCCGAAACTAGCACTAAAAGTTAGTTTTCCGGTTATAAGTTTATAAAAAAGCTAATAAAATCAATTGAGTCATTCCCAGTCATTGATCGATTTGCCGCTTTGGCTTACAATGAGTCTATAGTTTATGCCGATGATGATGCCAATGATTACAGCGGCCACAATGCCCATAATAGAGAAGATGTACGAAGACTTGCGGAGCTTTTTCGCTCTTGTGGCGTCCCCTTCGCTTGCCGAAGACTGGCCTGACACTGTTTGTGTTTATGGAAGTATGCTTAAAGACTTTCAAATCAAAGTATTTATTTATCTTAGGATTGTTCATTATATCGAAATATAAATTTCAAATTATCTTGGAAAATCTATAAAAATAAAGGATAATTTTTTACGACCAATAGGAAAATAAACTATGAAGAATTTTTTTTCTTCTTTAGAGTATTTTAATTGTGGGTACTACATGTTAAATGTAAAAAATAAAAATAAATGTCAGTTTTGTATAGCGCCCGGGCACGCAACTGAAGCGCCACTCACACGACATAAGTCGTGAAACACCGCATCATATACACCAGGTATATGATAGCTCACTTTATCTGATCAGTTGAACATTTATTAATATTCTTCGAAATATTTGAAGTTGTTAAAAGTTTAGATACATTGTTTAAAAATAGACGTCAATCATTTATATGGGTTTAAAGAGATTTGTAGTCTTAAAATTAAAGCGTAGTTACATCGCTGACTTGGACAAGAGGAGTAACAACTTTCCTATAATTACTTTTTTAGATTATTTAAAATAAAAAAATTGTTACTGAAATGTTATTAAAGTTTATAAATTCGATTATACTTTTTATAAATGGAATATATTCATATAAAAAAGATTACTCACGTGCTAGGATAAAGGCGATGATTCCAAATATCCAACAACCGCACCAGTACACTAAACAGGAAAGCAAAATAGCGCCTGTGAAACTCACCCTAACTGGGGGAGCCATCGCCACATTTACTGCTGTTTGTTGGGATACGTTAGGGTGTGGTTGTTGTTGACCGGGATAGGGTTGTTGTTGACCGGGATAGGGTTGTTGTTGACCGCGTGAGGGTTGTTGATTGGGTTCTTGTCCAGAGACAGATCTGGACGAGCATTTTTTGCCTTTGTCTTTCATCTTTCCTCTATGAATCAGGCGTGTCGGGTCTACCTCAATGATTTATACTTCAAGCTGTGGTCTTATAACGCAACCGTTTAGCTAGTGGTGCAGCAGGCAGCTATATATAATAGAAAGAAAGGTATGCACAGTCGATCAGATCATTTTATTCGCACCAAAATTATTTTTGGAAACATTACGTGTCACATGGGTGGCGATGTAGCCCACTTACAGCTTCTGTGGGATTTCCAATGGACGAGAATTTGGAAGTAAGAAAGAAAAAATAAAAAGGGAAATCCCACAGATGCATAGAAGTAGCAAATAAAAATACAGGATGTGCCCGCAGCTTCGCATTTCGGAGTTATTTGCCAAGTGTTTGATGCTTACTCAATCAAATTTAAATTAAATTGAAAAGAGACAGAATACCAGGGGCGGCGATCTGCTGCAAATCTTGGAGGGGTCCTAACCAGCATGGACGATCCTGGGGGTCTGGGCCCCCCTCTCTCCACTTAAAAAACATTTTTAAACTTCTGTTTTTATACGAATATTCAATTAAGCAATGAAAAGTTTTATTTTAGACAGCTATAACTATTTACTACACATACTCACAATGTATTAATATTTAAAAATTCTGTTTTATGCCATGTTTGACGATTATGTTCACATCTGGCGCATAAGACCATGGTTCTGAGAACCATTGTTACATGGCCTGAGTCTGTCAGGCTGTGAACGATATGGACCACCAAAAAACATTAAGAGAAATTTTGGCTTTTGATGGAAAGCCCAGTATAACATTTTAAATGTAGATAGTTTGAGGAAGGAGAAATAGGTGGATGGTATTATATTTTAAAATTTCTATGAAATCAAGATAGATTTTAAAGAATACATAACTTGATTTAATTGTTTTTAATCTTTTTGTTAGTTATACCTCATCGTTTAATTGTGTGTTGCCGATTCCTTTTAAACATTTTTCGTATATTTCGAGTTTAATGACTAAAATTTTCCTTCTTTAAAGTTAAAATAATAATTTCGATTGGATTTAAAAAAAGTTGAATAAAAATTATGAGAATCCCGTTTGAACTAGATGAAATGAGAAAGGCCGAAACAGCCTTGACTCGAAGCATCAGACATGTAGACTTTTCAGAGTACGAATGGATGGAGAACATTGAAGAGTTTGATCAAGAAGTACATCATTAATTCCTTTCAGTTTACTGAACAACATCCAAATTCTTAACTTAAAAATGTATTCTTATTAATTTAAGTATAAATAATAATAATTAAATGTTTAAAATTTTAACTTTAAATATAATTTTAGCTCTGGTTGAATATTGAATAAAATATAGGTTCCAAAATAAATAATTCTAGATAATCAGGATGATAGAGGAAGAATGGTTTTATGAACTATGTTTTACAAACCCCGAACACTACAGGGGTAAGTTTTTTTATATTTAATTTATTTTATAATATTTTTGAAATTAATATTTTAATTTAGACTAGTTATGAAAGTATTTTATTATATTTTTAAAGAATAATAATGCTTCAAATGCCATGAGCACAGATGGACTAGTGGTGTTTGATGATGGTTCTTGCTACAGTGAAGAAGACCTCATCATGCTCTTCACCAACAACCTCTACCAGCAAGTCCTTGCTGATGATCCTCATGTACAGCTAATTTCACTTATAAACTTTATAATTACTTTAAAATTTTACTTTCAATTATCTTAATAATCATTAAATGAAAGAATTAATAGCTTCATATCATTGAATAGTATTTTGGAATAGATCCTATTTGAAACTTAAAAATTTCAATATTTTCCTTTATTATCTTGTTACACAAAAAATATATTTAAAATTAGCAATTCATTTCCAAATTATTTTTCCAGCTCTCCTGCAGCTCTTTGAATCCAAACGCTCCAGAATTTGTCCCGAAAAACGAGTCTTAACTTTTTTAATATATAAATATCCACTCCTATTGTTTAAAATTAAATTCGAAAAAGGAGCAGAAAAATTAAGAAAGTATTTTTTCCAAGTTAAAAAATTATCAGATTGAGGTTTAATGAATTAAAAACTTATTATCGAAAAAGTATTTTGCATTTTATTTGGAATTAGTTTTCATTAAAAATTATAGGTCCTAAATGAAATTATGAAAGCCATTAAAACACAAAAAAAGTTCAAAAATTATAAAGAAAAAAGTTAGTGAAAACTTTAAAAGGATAAAAACTTCTTCAAAGAATGAAAAATATCCTTAACATGTTTTTAAGCTTAGCATATCTATAAGAATAACTTGAATTGGTTATTGCATAACTGGTTCTTACGTTTTATTCAAAATTCTTTGAATTCAACGATGTCAAATTTGTTTCCTACTATTGACTTTTGATTGTATTATTTCACTTAATGAGACATTGGCGAATTTGTATTTTTGAATTTGTGAATTTGTTTTTAAAATAATTTTTCTTCAAAAGATCATGTTGATTTTGCGGATTGGTGAGACTGAAAGATTAGTTTTCACTAAAGAAAATAGCTTTATATTCTGTAACTATTTTTAAATGATTTTTATAATTTTTTGTTTTACCCTTTATGCCTAAATTTTAAATTTTTTGTTTCAAGTTGAATTAATATTTGTTAATGCATTCGTGTCATGATAGATATTTGAATAGTTGAATTGGTTAATCCTTAATCTAGTTTTATTTATTTATTTGTATTAATAAAATTTCGGGTATATTCTCAATCAATATATTATAAAAATTATATCTTAAAAAATATATTTAAATATATTATAAATTATTTGATTTTTCTTACTGCTAAACACTGGCTCTATCTACATTTTTCTAGAGATAATATATTTTAATTTATTTTGACGTTTATTATAAATTTTCATTTATATATATTTTTTATATAAGCATTATTTGTCTACTATTTTCACGATAAGAGGGAACCAAAGTATGCTAAATGTTAATAATTTACTTCAATATTGATCTATTTTGTTTTTGGTCTATTTATTTCTCAAAAACACTTTTAACTTGACTTACTAAATTATATCGCTTTATATTCATCTTTCAACTGATAAAAAATATGAAATCCAAACCTGTAAATTTATTTAAATTTTAAATTTTGAGATCAAATATATTTAAGACCAGTTTTAAAGCTGGTCTTTGCATTCATGTGTAGAATACAATACAATACAACTACAAATATCCTTAACCCTGTGTGAACTCATGCATGCTTCAAGGCAAAATACACACATTTTTTAATTAAAGACTTAACAAAGTAGGAAAATAAACTGACAGATAAACATATATATAAACGCCGCATGGTGAATAATTTTGTCTTTAAATTTTTAAACGTGAAATAATAAAAATCAAAAGAGCGACAAAGCTATTTTTGGTTTTAAAATCAGTAATAATACAATAAACAAATCATTTTATATAAATGGGGAACTAGCTCAGATGGTAGAGCGCTCGCTTAGCATGCGAGAGGTACGGGGATCGATGCCCCGGTTCTCCATGTTTTTTTTACAATTTCGGATATATTATTTGAACTACAAATTACCAGAATAAATGTAGGTTTTGTAAAGCATTTATTTTAATTTTGCATAATTTTAAAAAGCATACGTTTTTCATAAAGTCATCTGTATAAATATAATTTTATTTATTTTATTATTTAAAACCAATATAAAAACCAGCACATAGCAAAATACCGATGTAGAAGATAAAAAATGTCAATGATTTTCAAAGACAGATTATCTTTAATTAATAGAAAAAAGCAATATTCAATCTTGATGCCGCAACTCAACTAGAAAATGAATTTCTTTAATAATTTCGAATTTAAGAATAATTGTATAAAGTTTGTTTTAAGGCGACTTGGGCGTTGGTGAAAACGAAGAGTTATTTGATGCTTCCAGATTCGGAATCTCCAGCCTTGACAGCATTTGCAAAGCTTCGATCCATCTGGAAAGGCCATTAAATCAGTTTGAAATAGGTTTAATTTAAATATTTTATAATTATATAAAATTAATTTTTTTGTTCAATTAGGGAAATAATTGCTTAGATTACTTGTAGAGGTTGTCGACATTTTCGACTTGGAAGTAGTAGACTTTCTTCTCTCCATCATGGTAAATCTGTGAAAAGTAAATACATTATTTAATATTACTTCATAAAAATTCTGTTAAACAAATACTATTAATAATAAATAGGAGTAAATGCTGATCAAAGCAAAGGTCTAAATGACCTTGAACATATTCTCTTTGGCGGGGTTTTCACAAGGTTCGGCCATCTTGACATGGTATCCAGGCAACGGCAGTGACGTCATGGCAACAACGTCCTATCGAAATAATAAAATATACGAAAATAGATTACATTTATAAATTGTTCTTTATATAGAATCAAAAATAATAAATAAAATAATAAATTGGAGTTTATAATTTGGATGAAACGTTTTTAAAACATACTTTCAAAAAGTAAAACTTATTAAGCTTCCCCCCCCCCCTTCTTCCACTCCCCTCTCTGCCCACTCGGCCACCTGGGGCGCCTTGAAGGAGTACAGGAGGAAGGTGGAGAGGGCGGCAAAGTACCGCTTGTACCAGTTGTGTCGGTCTCTGCTGACGTGCATGTAGCCGCTCATTACGCTAGGCGCACTGGCTTTGACCTGCGTGTGTGTGTGTGTGTGTGTGTGTGTGTGTGTGTGTGTGTGTGTGTGTGTGTGTGTGTGTGTGTGTGTATGTGTGGTTATGTGTGGTGTGTGTGTTCAGATGAATGGTGTGGTTTTGTGGGGGTGATAAAGATGAATGGATGAATATATGACGTGGATGATTTTGCTTAATAGGAAGTCAAGAATAAAGTACGCTCCACCCACTCCGTCACCCATTCACCCATCCACTCACCAACCCACTCACCCACCCACTTACCCACTCACCCACCCATCCACCCACCCACTCACTCACCCCCTCACCCACCCACCCACTTACCCACTCACCCACCCACCCACCCACCCACTCACCCACCCACTCACCCACCCACTCACCCACCCACTCACCCACCCACCCACTTAATCACCCACCCACCCACCTGCAAGCGCATCTTTCCCGCCTTAAAGCCCTCCATGACGCTGTTGCTCGCATGCGTGACTGACACCTCACCCAGACCAGCGAGGTAGCTGGCCTGGTTCCCGGTCAGCACGTTGAAGCAGAAGGTGCAAACGCGATCTTCGTTCCGACCGCTGAAAGCCAGACGAGTCCTGAACGAAGAGCAAACTTTGCATACGACCTGTGTGTGTGTGTGTGTGTGTGTGTGTGTGTGTGTGTGTGTGTGTGTGTGTGTGTGTGTGTGTGTGTGTGTGTGTGTGTGTGTGTGTGTGTGTGTGTGTGTGTGTGTGTGTTGGGTGTTGTGTTGTGTGTGTGTGTGTGTTTGTGTGTGTGTGTGTGTGTGTGTTGTGTGTGTGTGGGTGTGAGTGAGTGTGTGTGTGTGTGTGTGTGTGTGTGTGTGTGTGTCTGTGTGTGTGTGTGTGTGTGTGTGTGTGTGTGTGTGTGTGTGTGTGTGTGTGTGCGTGTGTGTGTGTGTGTAAGTGTGTGTGTGTGTATGTTTTTGTTGTATGTTTTTGCGGTTTGTTCTAGTTTGATTTAGGATCTTATTTTGATGATATTCACACAACTGGAATTTACACAAACAGAGTTCAAAATATGTACTTTTCTTTTCCCCCCACCAACCAGGCCACAGGCCCTGCAGTGGTGTCGTCTACGGAACGCTGTGAACGCCACACCACACCTTTGAAATGTAATCATTACCATCATCTTCACCCTACTTTTTTCTAATACTCATTTATTAAGAACACACACTTCATACACATACACACACATAAACATACACACCATATACACATACACACACATAAACATACACACCTTATACACATACACACACATAAACATACATACCTCATACACATACACACACATAAACATACATACCTCATACAAATACACACACATAAACATACATACCTCATACACATACACACACATAAACATACATACCTCATACACATACTCGTCTCGTTGTCCTTGACCCACAAGGGCGCTCGCTTGCCCAGCACATCGGTCTTCACCTTGGCGGGAAAAAACAGAACTTTGAAGATGGAAAAATAAATTAAATAAAGGTGTGAGATGGTATAGAAGTGAATATAACGGGGGGAAATGATTCTTATAGTTCGGCCAGTTATTTTCATTTGGGATAAATAAAAGATGTTTGAAACAATGCAGATGCTGAAGAATTTACATAGAAAAGTTTATTTTAAATGTTAATTAAATGTATAAATTGAATAATTTTAATTGATGAATTAGTTAATTGAGCAATTAGCGAGCTTACAGGGTACATGATGGTCATCCTCCTTTTGCGTGTCTTCAGCTTCTCCTGAAACTCATTTATCACCCTCCAGAAAGCCTTCAATCATCCAATTAAACATTATAATTAAATATATTAATTAACATTAATTAATTAAACTAAATTTTATTCCATTAATTAATTGGTTTAATTATTGGAGATGATAAATGCAACAAAAACATAGTTGATGGTGGTTTGATAATTATCCAACCATCATTATAATTATGACAAATGAAATCAGTTTCATTTTAAATTTGTTCACCATTTGCCACTCAATCTTTTCTTCTTGAGTGCTGGAAAGTGTAAAGTAGGATTTGTTGGCCACAACTCATCCATCCATCCATTCACCCATCAACCAATTCATCCTCCCATTCACCTGCAATGCAATTCGATACTCTTTTCCTGACATCGGACGTAGAATGTGTTGGGGATTTCCAGATTGTGGCTTTCATTTATCTAGAGCGGAATGTAGCATTTAATTGTGTTTTAAAAATCTTTGGAGTGTGAGTGACGATCATCAGCATCATCATCATCATCACTACCATCATCCGCACCATCATCATCACCATCATCATTATCATCATCACCACCACCATCATCATCGGCATCATCATCGTCACCATCATCATCACCTCCATGTCATCTAGGTTCATCTTGCTCTTGAGGCGGTACTGCTGCTTCAGCGTGCCCACCTGACACACCAGCAGCAGGTCGTTGAACTTGCGGTGATGATGATGATGATGATGGTGATTAGGATGAGGATGATTATGATGATTAGGAAGATGATGGTGATGGTGATGATGATGATGATTATGATGGTGAGAGGGTCGTGTTTTGGGTTGAAAGAAGTTGCGGTAGACGAATGGTTGATTGGGCTGTGGTAAAAATGGTTGAAAAAAGGTTATGCGAAAAACTAAGATTCATCACGAACAAGTCTTAAATTACTTGTTACCAAACTGTTATATTAAAACATGTATTTAAATAATTAAAATGTATTAAATACATAATTATCGATTCTTTAAAAACCCATTTAAACTCGAAAGCCTCTCTAGACCGACCAAGAAGATGTATCTCTCGATGAGGGAGCCGTCCCTGGTCAGCCTCGTGATGCGGCCCTCCTTCACCAACTCTCTCGTTGGGCTCACCTGCGGGTGGATGCAGCGTGCTTTGACGATGGCCGATTAGAGAGGGTTTGTGGGGTTTTTGAAATATAGAAGCATGAAAAAAGTCATGAGTAAATAGAAATACAATTTTTTAAATTAATAATTTCAAATAATGAAATCTCCCACCAGGTCGATGGAGTCGCCAAGTTTTTCGTTTACATCCAAAAGACCTTTGAACTTTTCCTTTGAAATAAAAATTAACGAAATAATTTTAAATAAGTTTAATATAAAAAACATAATTAAATAATGTAGGTTTAAAACTTGTGAGTCAGAAAAACTCTGCACTTGGGAGAAGAATAAATATGCATGCAACTATAAACTAAGATAATGATTATATCACTATTTACATCAATTAAAATCATATGTTTAAAAGGAAATAATAATTAATTAATTATCTATTTAATGATTTAATTAAGAGCGCACAATCTTCCTCATGGCATCGTTCGAGTGCTGGGCCGCATCCTTGACAATCTTCAGCGACTCTGGAGGCAAGGTGTTAATAGGGGTTAATGAGGTTAATTAGATGGGATAATTGGATGGGGATAATTGGATGGGGATAATTGGATGGGGATAATTGGATGGGGATAATTGGATGGGGATAATTGGGTGGGGATAATTTGATGGGGATAATTGGATAGGGATAATTGGATGGGAATAATTGGATGTGGATAATTGGATGGGGATAATTGGATGGGGATAATATGATGGGGATAATTGGATGGGGATAATTGGATGGGGATAATTGGATGGGGATAATTGGATGGGGATAATTGGATGGGGATAATTGGATGGGGATAATTGGATGGGGATAATTGGATGGGGATAATTGGATGGGGATAATTGGATGGGGATAATTGGATGGGGATAATTGGATGGGGATAATTGGATGGGGATAATTGGATGGGGATAATTGGATGGGGATAATTGGATGGGGATAATTGGATGGGGATAATTGGATGGGGATAATTGGATGGGGATAATTGGATGGGGGATAATTGGATGGAGATAATTGGATGGGGATAATTGGATGGGGATAATTGGATGGGGATAATTGGATGGAAATTTATATACATATATATTTATTTATAATAAATTATTTTAATTTAATTAAATAAATAAAAACATTTTATACTTTCAGCAAAGGGTCTGTCAGACGAGTCTTCTGGAAGATTCTTCAAGTAGTCTTCAAACATTTAATTTAATAAATTATTTAAATTTTCAACTATTTCATTATATAATTAATTGAAATCATCAAATAATTAATTAAAACCATCAATGACCCAATTAAATTTTTTTTAATTAGTTTTAATTCTGGAACCTTTGAGCAGCAGTTCGTACCGAGGAACCCTCTGTACCGGCTCCAACATGTGGTGTTGGAGACCCAGGTGACCACACTCTGGTCGCGTCTGTGTGTGTATGTGTGTGTGTGTTTGGTGATGTGTGTGTGTGTGTGTGTGTGTGTGTGTGTGTGTGTGGTGATGTGTGTGGTGATGTGTGTGGTGATTTGTGTGGTGATGTGTGTGTGTGTGTGGCGTATGGGGTGTATGTGATGGTTTTTGTTAGGATATGAAGAAGAGGATAGAAAGAAGAAGAATTGGCGGGTGAATATAATGAAATATATGATTGAATCGATGGTCACCAAGAATAATGCAAACCACTCCACAGAACATACACCCTCATCCACCTGCAGGTCAGTGATCAGCTTGCTGAAGACTGGCGACTTCTCGAGCCAGTGGTTCAGGAGGTTGATGCCATGCGAGAAATTGCGAACGTACTCGATGTAGAGTTTCAGGAAGGGACCGTACTTGGAGAGCACCTGCCCCAGTTCGGGGTGCTGTCTGGTTACGGGAAGGAGGGGTGAGGGGGGTTCAGGGAAGGGGGGGTGGCTTGTAAACTATACCGTATAGTCTATACGTAGCATTCGCCATGAATTTGATAAATTATTTAATTTTGTTTAAATATAAATTTTCTAGTATACACGGTAGAGTGGCTTCGAAGATGGAGATATTTATGTTTTTGTAATATCAAATAGCGGCAGAGTGAATTAATTATAGAAGTTGTGTTAACTTTGAATTACTTTTTTTAAAATTTAAGATTAAAAAATATATTTATTAAATTCTCAAATTGATGAAATAGAAAATTCGAGGTTTACTAACTGGCCTACAACTGCCTTTTCCAGCTGCGGGTAGAGGAATGTGTGGAATTGGTAGATGCTTTTGATGTTGGAGAAGATTTCTGGAATGGTGTGTTCTGGAAAGAAGTTGTGTTGTCTGTTCGCCAGTGTGACGTTCATCTGAAAGAGCTGGGCAATGGAAATAAATGAATAAAGATTGGAAATGGCTCAGTGTGGTTTATAAATATAGAATGCATTGTGATGCATATTTTGTTTGTTTATAATTATTTAAAATAGATAATTAAATTTTTTACAATTTTAACCTTTTTTTTGTCTAAATATTTTTTATATATAAATCGTTATTTTTTTTAAACCCTATGTAATCCGGCTATACTTAAAAAGAAGCACCTGATCCAGCAGGTGCAGACGGTCAATGTAGTTCTTCTCAGTGACTAGCAGCTCTTCTGCTATTTTTTGAACCTGAAACGATAATTTAAAGAGATTTTGAGCATTTATTTGATTTATTGAGCAAGATTTCAAAATATTTTATTATGCTTTATTTGTATTAATTAAACTCATTTGCAATATTTCAATTATTCAACGATTAATACTTTAAAAAAAATTAAAAGTTATAAGACATCGATTTAAAATCCAAGAGCCCACTTTGGTCAGCACCACCCTCTCTTCATCCTCATCTTCCTCCTCCTCCTCCTCCTCCTCTTCAAATGCATCCACGTCACTCGACTCCTGTGCGCACACATTTGAACCCTCCTGTGGCAAAAAGAAATTAGCGAAAAAAATTATTTTAAAAATTAATTGTAAAAATAATTCTTAAATTTTATTTTGAAGAAAAAACTATTCTTTTAAAATATTTAAAAAAATTAAAAAATAAATAACACAAATAATAGAGTTGATTAAATGATTTAAAACCTGCATATTCTTCATGTTCAGCTTCATGATGAGATCTTCATCTTCCTCCACACTGCCCTTCCTCTCCTCCATGCATCCACCTATCGACCAAAATAATAATAGTAATAATAAAAAAAATAATATTAATAATATTTATTATAATAATAATAATAACATGATTTTTTTATTCTATCATGTTTGAAAAGTAGATGAAAAGTGGAAAGTCAAATGATTCAAACATTTATTAAGTACAAGACCAAACCTTTTTCCTCTTTGCGTCTAGCAAGAGATTCTTTGGGAGTACTTGTTGCAGCTCCAACACCACCATCAACACCATCTTTAGTACTTATACTACTATTACCAACACCACCAAAGGGTTTAGCACTACTACTACCACCACTACTACTACCAGCGACAAAAGGTTCTTTATCGTCTTCATTCCCATCTTCGAATTCATCAAACTCCGAATCCATTATCAACTTTTGCTTTTGCCTCAGTGTCATCTTGCGAGACAACTTCTTTGACATCTTGTGTGTGTGTGTGTGTGTGTGTGTGTGTGTGTGTTTGTGTGTGTGTGTGTGTGTGTGTGTGTGTGTGTGTGTGTGTGTGTGTGTGTGTGTGTGTGTGTATGTGTATGTGTGTGCGTGTATGTGTGTATATGTGTGCATTCACATATGCCACCTTGTATGACTCATTCCGGGACAGAGCACCTGACTTCAATCTGTCTGTCCTTGGCGCCTTTAGAGTGGTCATCCTCGCTACACTGGTGGAAAGAAGAGATGAATGAAAGAGCGAATGAATGAAGGAATAAAACAATGAGAATAAAAAGTTACGCTGTAAATGATGGATTGTTAGAGAAATATTTAGAAATGATTGAATAACTCATCATCCTCATTAGACTTGGCACTCTCAATGCCTCACTTCTGAGATCTCAAGAGTCCTCCTTCCTTGCTGGGGGCAGGCTTCATGGTCTCTTGCACGCTCCTTGCCTGGTTCTCTGGTCTTCTGGACGAGACTCTGTTGTTGTTCACGTCCACTCCACCCTTGCCAGCGTGCAATAAGTCTTCGTCACTGGAGCCTCCGTCAATAATTATTCGATTTATCTCGTTGTCTACGTTGATGATTTTTGTTTTTTGGTCTTTACCGTCGATCCAGTTCGTTTTAAATTTAATTTCACTTTTCGGCATTCTCTCGTGACCTTCTGAAATGGGGTCAAAGTTGTTGGAGTATTTGGTCTTCAGTGATGTTTTTTTGTTGAGACATGATAGGGTGGAGTCAGTCTTGCCCCCAGCCTTGGCGTTTGTTTGTATTGGCTTGATGTTCTGTGCTGGATTTCAAGTGGAAGCATGCTTTTACTACTGATTTAGAAGTTAAGTTATATGATTTAATAGAATAGTATTATTAATTTAATGAAATTATATTGGGAGATAAAAATAAATTAATTAAATAAAACTAATTAATTGAATATATTTAAATGTCTGCATGGTTTTAATCACTGTTTTCATTGTCAAGGGCGTCCAAGGTCTCCCACTTTGTGATCAAGTCTCCAATAGATTTTGACCTTCAAAAATTTTAAATTAAATTTTTATTATGAAAATATTATTTCCTTTTATTATAATCCATAAATGAATAACCTCTATGAGTATGATAAATGGAATTTCTTGCATAAAAATGAATTAAATTATATTAAGAATTTTTAGCACGAGTATTATAAATATAATTTAATTCATAAGAATAATATAAAGAATCTTTAGCATGTACAGTCTACGGGATTGCAAAAGGCCTGGAGCGAAAGCAGGTAGTTGGGATGAGTTGGAAGAGGTCCTCAGGAGATCAGACTTGCCCCAGTCACAAGATACCCGAGAAGAAGCTGCATGTTTCATTTATATATCTAGATTAAATATGAATGTTTTTGAAATAAGTACTTTATTATCTTTAAACAATTTTTAAACTTTATTTGCAAAAATCTAGTTGGGGCATTATATACGACTTTGAAAAGTTTTATTGAGCCAACGAAGAACATTGATACTAACACAAAAAGATGTCTCTATCATCAGTGGTAAAGCAATTAGAAGAGTTTTGTCTCAACATGATTCAGTCACGACTAGCAATACTTTATAAGAATATAAAGTTTATATTATAAACTTTATAAAGTTTATATGAACACCTCCATCTACTTGTAGATCTATTATTTTTACAAAACTACTAATGTTTATTTAAAAATACATTTCAAAGTAGTGAAAATGATAAATAAATAAGAGTTGTCCCATTTAGGATCTACTCAATCTAGGAAGTGTTCTGTTTAAATATCTAGAAGTAAAAAGTTAACTTTAATATAATTAAGGTAACTATATTTCATTAATTATAAATAATTATTTTAGTTTGAACCAAAAGCAAATAGATTGGTAAGAATAACTAAAGTAATTTTTTATTAATATTTTTATTCTGGATACAATGGGAATTTATTTAAAGTTTAAATTTTAAACTGGGTAAGTTTATAACGATTCAATCAATCAATCAATCAATCACTAATGATTTGTATAGCGCCCTTTGCTAAGTGAACAAAGGCGCTCTTCAAATAAATTTGTTAAATAAAACGGTTTTTAGACCATTACCAATATATGTATATATATAAATGAAAATATATATATAAACACACAATCAACCTCAATAATCCAACCTCACCCACCCCACCGTGACAATCACCGGTGAATAAATCACTATCACCATAAATAAAAAATTCTTTCATCACCACAATACCAACACTCATACCACAGCACAATCATCACCACATCATCCTCAAAACACAATCATCATTCTTCTCAATTTTCTGTCTTGCCACTGGTGCCGAGGCTGCGAAAGAGGGTGAAGAATAAGTCTTTGCCAACGCTGGTACTGCTGCTGCTATGGAAAGCTTTCTCCTTTATCCTTTCTCCTTGAGCGCTTTGATTCCCTGCGGCCATCTTGGTCTGCTGCGGCCATTCTCGACAGATTCAAAACAACCAACATTTGCACTAAAAACATTCTAATTAATTTAATTTAATTTTTATTTAGACTTTAGATTCTAAAGTTTTAATATATTATACCCAAAACCGTTTATTCCACAAATTTATTTGAGCGGCTGCCAAAATGGCAGCCGCTAACCAAAGAATATGAATATTTTTTTATTGCTAAATTACATTTGAAACCATTTAAATGAAAAGTTTTAGAGTTTTTTTTCTCCAAAATTAACCTCTTCCAATTAAAAACAAATATTATTACAAATTACCCACATACTCAATCGATCAATCAATCAAATACATTTCTAAAGCGCTCTTTCCTCATATTCAAGAACGCTGAGATTCAAATTCAAAAATGACCAAATCATTATCGATAATTTGGGAGTTCAATTTCACTCACACGCTCCTCTACCCCAACCCAACGGGTCCCACTTGGACTTTTTACAAACTCCTGACTGGCACTCTCCCGCCATCATGCAAGAGCCTCCAGCTGCCAACTTCTTCCGGCAATGACCGTCAATGGTGATCTTGGTGAGTTTGGCACAAGCGTACTCCTTGCAGCAGTGCTCATCCTTCTGACACGTGTGCTCGTCCTTGAAACACTCCACGCACTTTCCTTCCTTTGTCAGCTGCAAACATTTTACATTTTATTGATTTTAGAAAAAATTCTTTGAAATAAAAAGTAAATTTATTTCGTTTGAATATAGATGGAAGTTTTTGTTTAAATATAGATGAAGATATAAATGAAACTTTTATACTTATAGCATAATGGAGGCTTTTGTAATGAAAAAATATGAATGAAGTTTTCTAATAATAAAACTTCAAACCGAAGTAACAGAGCCAAGTAGAGGACCCACGCTACTGCCAACCACGGGAATTGCACTTATGAGGGGGGCCACGCTTTCAGTGATCTTCGAAAACGCGTTCAGAAATGACGACATCTTGTTGCTCCTGCCTGACAAGCTTCCGGTTTCGTGGTTGAAACAGTTGTAACCTTCGCAACAATGGTTGGCTGAGTCACAGCCTGCGTCTAAGGGCACGCATGCTTCTCTTTTCACTTTGGTGGAGCTGCTCGGGGTTTGAGGATGTTAGATATTTTTTATTAAAACCTATTTTATTTAACTCAGATTTCTTCTTGAATTATAAAAAACTTAAAAAATCTAAAAAAATATTGTTTGACGTTTTAAAGAATTAAATATTTTCTTACTTCACATTCCCATCTGAAAAGTATAAGATCAAAATATTATTCAGTAAAAATATATTACTCTTTTAAATCTATTCAAATCAAAATTTCATCATATTTGTTTAATTCTATGGTATTGACCAATTGCTTCGAAATTCATAAGCATAGTGTAATATATAAGATGCGTTTCATTAAAAAAAATTTAAATATCGCAACAAAATGCCTCAAATACATGCCAAAGCATGAAGCAGAAAGACAGGCGGAAAGACTTAAAGATGCAATATTGATAAAAGGCGTTTTAAAGTTTCCCCTACAGGGGCGTGGTTGAAAAGATCTAGTACTGGATAATCTGAGGTACTTATTTATTGAGGAGAAATTTAAGTAAGGAAACCTGTAACAAATCCTTGAGCTACCGAGCTGAAAACGAGAAGTAAGACACAAGTAACTGCATTCATTATTTGTTCGTAAAGAAGTTTGATGAGTCCTATTCTTCCTTTCTTAAATACTCAGAAACCCCTAAATATTGACAACTTGGAACATACAAAATTTTTATAATTTCAAAATGTATCTTATTTTATACACTAGTTTAAAGAATCTATCAATATCAGTCGCTTAGCGTGAATGAAGAGTTTTGATTAAATATTCGTTCCAGATAGATTTAAACAGTTCTTCATTCACACATAGCACTGGGTATCGATAAATTCGTTAAATCTCGCAAAGGTGCAAATTGAATTTGTTAATTAGTTTCATTTTCCAAATTTAATTGTTTTTGGTTTAGCAACTGAACATATTTAAAAATTTTCTTTTTATCAAATTATAAATTAATTCATTTTATTTCTACTTTTAATTATCATCTTAATATTTGTTTTTGTAAAACTTTTATATTCTACTATGGATTCCGATAAAGAGAATCTGCAAACACCAAAAGACTTGTAGAAACGAACTTCTGAAGTTTCTGGAAAAGGAAAACAACTTGATCTGGAAATCCTGGACAACGACAAGTGCCACGAAAGCGACTGATGAAAAAGCTGCAACTTAATTGCTCTTTATTGCATTGTATAACTAATCTTCACAAGTTTGAACCGGTAAAAAATGAATGGCATATAAGTTTATTTTGCAAAGCTCAAAAAAGCCGATTTGCGAGGGTAAAAGTTGAGAAATATGCCAAAAACCAATAACCCTGTTACTCGATGATTAAGAAAATGATTAGTTCTTAGTTTGTAAAACCAAATTAAACAGATTTAAAAAGAATAATATTTTATCTTTCTATATAGGTTTCGTTTTATAATGTCAATATTATACGGAAATATGCTGTAAATTGTTATAGATTTAGTCTTAAAATAATCGCTCGCCAATTGCATCTCTTAAGATCAAGTGTGCATTTCAAAGAGTCGGGCAAACATTCCATTTTGGCACCATGAATATAAACTTTCACTTCCTACACTGAGCTGAGTAAGTTTATTATTTAAATGATAATATCTATGATTCAATTAGACTTAACCTACTCACAATTATTCAGTAATTAAAATAATTTTAATGATTTTAGATGTCTTTTAAAAGTATTAAAGTTGGCGCCTTTCTTATTTCCTTACATAAATTAATTTTTAGAATCTTGTGATTTAATTCAACATATGTTACATAATATGCGGATATAAATGTATGAAAGTATGTAGTTAGTTTCTTTAAGATAGTTATAAATTAAATTTTTAAAAAATATTGTACCTTTTTTAACCGTACCATCCTTCTCGCACTTGCGTATTCAAGTTACATGTTTAATAAATTCATAATTTAATGATATATATTTTTAAATAAGGATAAATAATTATAATTAAAGTTTACATTTTATACTTAACTTTTTGTCTGGTTAATAGAATATAAAAACACCAAAACAGAACTCATCTAATAGAAAAGATATAAAAGATGGATGATGAAAGTTATACATTGCACTTTTTTCGTTTAAAAAAATGTTCTATCATATATCTTTAATTAAATTCTTTTCAATTGTTATAATTAATAATTTGAAATCATAATAAATGCAAGCAAAAATTCAATTAATCTGCTGTTGGTTAAATACTAAATATATAACTCAATATAACAGGAAGCTTGTTGGAGAAAAAGAACAAATATGACTTGACAAAGAATCTCATAGGCTTCTGGTGCTCTATCAATTGATCAATGATTTGAATTAAACAACATTAATTAAATAAAATAATAAATAATGTTGTCTTGCTAAGAGTCTATCCCCATTTCATCTTTTACTTTTTTTTATTTGAGTTTAAATCCAATAAAAACCTTTATCTCAAAAACACTCATTAAACCAACTCCAGGTTGATAGGCCTGGCGAACAACTTTGGCTATGTGGTGATGCTGTCAACGGCCCATGACATTCTTACTCCTTCAAATGTGCCAAAGAAATAATAAACTTAATTTAGTCTTAAAAAATTATATTTTAATATATTTTAAATCATTTTAAAATACACTAATCTTTTAAAAGCATCTCCATTCTTTTACATAAAAATCAAGCCTCATGCACACACACACACACACACACACACACACACACACACACACACACACACACACACACACACACACACACACACACACACACAGAGCAGCAATGTCACGGCGGTGAACAGGACTGGCTTCATGCTTGAGAACTGCAACCCCCTCGGCACCGGAGTTAGTGATGATGATGATTAAGATGAAGATGATGATGGTGATGATGAGAATGATGATGATACTGATGATGATGATGATACTGATTATGATGAGAATGATGATGATGATGATAATGACAATCAGGCGGTCTTGCTGGCGGACATAGTGCCAGGCCTGCTGATCAAGATTCTGGCGCCCATGCTCCTCCAGAGAATCGCCTACATGTGCGTGCAGCATTCTAGTGATACAAATTAAAAAGAAAAATAATATTAATAAAATTGACGGTGATTTTTTTACATTACTATTTATTCTGACATAAGGCTTCTGAATTTATTATTTTAAAAATAATATTCATTCAATCATTTAATTATTAATCAAATTAATAACAAATTTATATTTATTAATCAATTTCAAAATTAATAATTTACTACCGACCACAGCTTCAGGGTGTGTGCAGTGCTGACGTTCTCAGCTTCCAGCTACATACTGGTGTCTGTTGGTGGCAGCGACCACATTTACGTTGGATTGCTAGGTGACAGGGTGTGGTTGGGTGTGGTAAGGAGGTGGGTAGATTGGTGGTGATTAGTGAAAATGGGTGTGGTAGGGTGTAATGGGTGGGTAAGTTGGTGTGTGGGTGTTGTGCGCTTTAGGTAGTGGGTATCACAACCACCACAACAACCACTACTTCCACAGGCGTCGTCTTTGCGAGCGCCTCTTGCGGCCTGGGCGAAACCACCTTTCTGGGCCTCATCTCGCACTTCAACAAGTGGGAAACCCTTCATGCCAACTTGAAGTCGTGTCCACCATGGCGTTCCATCGTCTTTAGTCCATAGTTCATGGTCTATTAATGCACACAAATTCTTTGAAACATTGATGATAGCACCACCACATTCATCGTTCATGCCTCTCAACATCAAATCTTGCCAACACGCACAAAATTCATTGCGATAACATCCTAAAACTTCTTTCTCCCCTTCTTTCCCATAAAACTTTCAATAAACACCCCCTCCAACCTTCTCCCCTCTTAACCCCCCCCCCCTCCAACCCCCCTTCTCAACCCCCTCCCCCTCCAACCCCCTCTCTCAACCCCCCCTCTCAACCCTCAAGGAACGTCCTCTCGACATGGAGTTCTGGCACAGGGGCTGCTGGCTTGTTCGGCTCCATCTCGTACGCCTTGATGACCTCCCTCGGCATCGCACCCAACGTCACCCTCCTCGTCATGCTCCTCATCCCCTGCATCATGGCCGCTAGGTGGCGGGGGGGGTGGCTTTTTAAAAAATGGAAATTATCTTTTTTTTTAGTTTAACATTTTTTGCTGCGATTTTCAGATGTTTTGAAAGCACATTTACGTTGTTTTTAAATAAAGCTCCAAAGAATTAATAAATTTTCAATAGAATCTTTCATTATTTAAATAAAATCTTCCAATATATTATCAATCAAATCGTTCAATAATTTATCAATCAAATCTTCCAATAATTTATAAATAAATCCTTCACTAAATTATAAATCAACTCCTCCAACGAAGCCACCACTCACCACCACCACCTACTCACCACAGCTACTTCTTCGTTCTGGTGTCGCCTTCTCCGGGCTTTCTGTACGCCACGTCGGTCGACCACGCCAGCGTCCAGAACCACTGCGACGACCACAGCCTGAGTGGCGCCAGTGAAAGCTCAAACTTCGGAAGTGCTGAAGACACAGGAGGAGGAGGAGGAGGAGGAGGAGGAGGTGGGAGAGGAAGAGGAGGAGGAAGAGGAGGGGGTGACGATGAGGATCGGTCCAAGATAAAGTTTCGGACTGACAGTTTTTCGCACGTGATTGGTGAGTTGCAGGCACAATCATGATGGTTCCCTGCGTCTGTCATTGAGACTTTAATAATTACCTACTCACTAATAAATAAATAATTAATTAGTCAGCTAATTAATTTATTTATTATTTTCTGGTCGCTTTTACTTCACCGCTTTTGTCCCTCTCTTCCCCGCTCCATACAAGCACAACTAAACAAACAACAAGCCACAGCTCCCTTCCTCCTTCCCTCCCTCCCTTCCTCCTCCCCTCCCTCTCATCCTCCCTCCCTCTCATCCTCCCTCCCTCCCTCCCTCCCTCTCTCTCATCCTTCCTCCCTCCCTCCCTCCCTCCCTCCCTCCCTCCCTCCCTCCCTCCCTCCCTCCCTCCCTCATCGACCAAACAGCGGAGGACGCAGTGGACGGCAGCTTCGAGGCAGACAACAGCATCAACCTCGACGTCATCAGGAAGTTCGTCAAGGACGAGAGGTCCTGCATCGAGAAGTTGCGCTCTCTAAGGGTGTGTGTGTGCGTGTGTGTGTGTGTATTTGTGTGTGTGTGTGTGTGTGTGTGTGTGTGTGTGTGTGTGTGTGTGTGTGTGTGTGTGTGTGTGTGTGTGTGTGTGTGTGTGCGTACGTGTGTGCGTGCGTGTACGTGTGTGTGTGTGTTTGTCAGTTTTTGTGGCTTTTGTTTTTATTTAAGTGCCTCAGTGTGTTTCTGATATCTCCAGTGTGGATAACGAAGCGAACTATTTAACTTCTCAAAATCATTAGGCCTATAAATCAAACGCTATAGTTTTTATTATATTTTTATCTATGTAATAGATTGACTAATTGCTTAATTGCAGCCCCTCCTGAAGTACATGTTCCCATTGTTCCTGGTCTTCCTCTTCGAGTACGTCATCAACCAGTCCCTCGTCAGCTGCTTCCAGGATTCATTCTCTAATTAATTATTTAATTAAGTGTTATAATTAATCAATTAATTAATTAGTTAATTATTAAATTAATTAGTTTTTTTTTATTTTACATTTTAATTAGATTAATTCTTTGTAAGCAATATATAAAAAAACAAAATCAGGAAAAACTGTCGTGATTTTCTAATAATTCTCCAAATCAAATCAAATCAAATCGATGTTGAGATGAGGAGACTAATGATGATGCACTTCTTCACCAGTTCGAACTGATTATCTTCAAGAACATCTGGCTGGACGTGCCACAGCAGTACAGATGGTATTATTGTAATTATTACCATTATTATTATTGTTATTATTGTAATTGTCATTATTTTTCTTTTTAGTTTTATATTTATTAGTTTTTAGCTCCCTGCCCACTTGTAATTCAATAGAGAATCCATTGTATTTGTTGCTACAATGGACAATTCCCGATCGATTATTCTTAAATTCATGTTATTGAGAAAACGACGCTGCTGATGATGATGCTTTTAAATACACGAACGCACAAAGCTAATAGGATGAAACATTTAATGTCGAATTCATGATAGTGATAATTTAAATGATGATGTTGATGATAATTATGATGATGTGGATGATGATGGTTTTAATGATGATGATGATTCAATTGATGATAATGATGTTGATGATGTTGATGATGATGGCAGGTACTTGGTGATGTACCAGGCAGGGGTTTTCCTGTCGAGGTCCTCCATCAACATGGTGCAGATCCCCTTCACGTGGCTCTTCCCCTCCATCCAGGTGCCCAACTCTTCCTTCACTCATCCATTCTTTCTTATCAAACTCCTTTATTCATCCTCATTCATCCAACTCTTCCTACCCATCCATTCTTCATCAAACCATTGCTTCATTTATCCAACTTCTCTTTCTATCCCTCATTCAACCAAAACACCCTTTTCATCTACTTCCCTCCTCTACCCTCCCCACCTCCTCTACCCTCCCCACCCCCTCTACCCTCCCTACCTCCTCTACCCTCCCCACCCCCTCTACCCTCCCCACCCCCTCTACCCTCCCCACCCCTTCTACCCTTTCCATCTCCTCTACCCTCCCCACCCCCTCTACCCTCCCCACCCCCTCTACCCTCCCCACCCCCTCTACCCTCCCCACCCCCTCTACCCTCCCCACCCCCCTCTACCCTCCCCACCCCCTCTACCCTCCCCACCCCCTCTACCCTCCCCACCCCTTCTACCCTTTCCATCTCCTCTACCCTCCCCACCCCCTCTACCCTCCCCACCCCCTCTACCCTCCCCACCCCCTCTACCCTCCCCACCCCCTCTACCCTCCCCACCCCCTCTACCCTTCCCACCCCCTCTACCCTCCCCACCCCCTCTACCCTCCCCACCCCCTCTACTCTCCCCACCTCCACCTCCTCTTCCACAGCTGGGCATCTTCGTGGTCTTCATCCTGCAAGTCTTCTTCAACTACATTCCTTCCATCTTCATCGTCTTCTTCATCATCATCATCGAGGGCGTCATCAGCGGCGGGGCTTACGTCAACACCTTCTTCTCCATCCTGCATAACGTACGTCCAATCGCCGAAAGTTTAGGCCTGAATTGTTTGGTTGAAAGTAAGCAAGCAGGTACATTTTCGAAGGGCTGTTTGTTCACTCAGTGCTCTTCTACGCGTTGATTAAACTAAAATGTCTTCGTGTGATTGCCTTCTTGTTTAATTCCGGCACGCACACAGTGCAAGTTTTCCACGCACTTTCATCAGAACGATTTTTATCTAACAATTGTTGTCTCAAAGACTTGAAAATCTTCTAACAACACACAAACACGCGCGCACGCACACACACACATACATACACACACACACACACACACACACACACAAACACACAAACACACACATACACACACACGCACACATACAGATAGACGCACGGGACAGGGAATTAGGCATGACAGTGACTTGCATCTCGGACTCTCTGGGCATCACGGCAGCAGCCCTCATCTCCATCCACCTGCACAACTTCCTGTGCAGTCTCTGAGGAGGGGAAGGGGTGCTATGGTAGAATCGAGTCTGCAATGAGAGAATAATGTGGTGGAGTGAGTGCATCTACTATGGGATGGACAATGTTGTGTGGTGGGTAGATTTGATGGGATGTAGTGCTGTGAGGTGTGTTGTAGTGTGGATTAGCATGCTAGTATTGTTAGTATGGTTAGTATTGTGGTATGCAGAAAAAGGCGGACAGGCTACGTAGTCACACGAAAGGATAGATAGATGGATAGATTTATGAAATGAAGTACAATCTCTCAAAAAGACTTCTGCAGGCAGCTTCGTCACAGGACTGGTGAGGTGCTGCTGATGCCACATATTTATGTTTCGTCGCATTGTAAAAGTCGTCCCGTTCGGGAATTCTTGCATTTTCCCCATCAAATAACTGCGCACTATATTCTAGAATATATTTGGGTTAGGATCAGGGTTGGGTTTGGGTTAGGGAAGATGAACAAATATTTTATTATGAAGTTTCTATTGCGTAGTCCCATTCTAAAACGGGACGTATTCTACAATATGATATAATATAAATGACTCTGAGACAAGCCTGCAGTAGTGAGCTTGCATACAAAGTAGTACACTTGACGTAGTAGTGTTGTGCCGTGTGACATATTCCTAGATGGGTATTTTTAATCGAGTTTAGATCATTTTATTATTTAATTCATCTCATGGCTTACAATAATTGCAAATCGTGTTTTTGTCGAGTTTTTGTTTATTAAATTGCTATTCATTTTTTTGGTGTAAAATATTTATTTCTCTAAATTATGTTCTGTTTCTTTTGATATCGATTTTGTTATAGACATGACAATTCGGTATGTTGTAAATGTGTCTGAATTTTCTTCAGCATACTCACCACAAGCTCCCTACATATAAATCAATGGTATTCGCCGGAATATTTGTTGTAGTAATTGGTGTCGTATTTGATTCCTTGAGCTGATTCTTTGACTTCTGTTTCCATTATCATCACCATCATCATCATCATTTCAACATCGCCACCATCATCATCATCATCATCGCCACCATTATCACCGTCATCATCGTCATCACTATCGTCATCATCATCATCATCACCATTATTGCTGTTGTAATCTCATTACTACCAAGCCGGTCTTCCTTAATTTGTTTGTCTTTGAATCAGCGATATGCTCCCAGGCACTTCCTACCTTCTCCTCGACGATCACATCATGACCGCTTTACACGCTTGCTGTGACGTGACTGACTTTCATCTTATATTTCTGGGACGCACAAACTGAAGGGCGAAGTGTCAAGGTCACTTGCATTACTTTTGTGCCATTGCATAGTCTCCTCTAGGGACTTGTTATGCTCTTCCAGTCAAAACCATTTCAACATTCGCCTATTCTCACTTTTGCATTTCTATTTAATTACATTTAACTTTAAATTAAATTAATAGTCCATTTTTTAAACATAGCCAAATCTTTTTATTGAGATATTTTCTCGAAATTATATATAAATGTTGTGTACCCTCGATACTTTGTTGTATTCCATAACTTAGTCATGTTCGAAACAGCTTTGCATGTTTTGTTGCTTATATCGAATTGTATAACTTATATGTAGTATTAAAGAAAAAATATATATTTAATTTAAATTTTTCAAAATTGATTTTTTTATTTTGTTGTAGAAGTGATATTTTCTCCATTACATCGTGGTATTCGTTTAATAAACCTCTAATTTTAATTGATATAGCGCTTAATTATCATTGAAAATACAAATATTTCAATATTTATATATTTGTGTCAATTATCCTCATTTTCTGGATCTTCACACTTTTCTCAAATGCGTGACCAGACGTAGCTATTGCTGTCTCTACGTGGAGTAAATAGAATGTTCTATTTACATCTTTAATATAATATTCTCACAAATGTTATATTATTATAAATAATATAAATTATTTTTTGATAAAGTATATATACAATAGTTTTATTACGCTTTATTACAGGCTTTTTAGCGACTTAAAATAACCTCTTACCAACTCACAAATTACCATCTCATACTCCTGTTGCTTTACCTCATTGTGGAACCACGCTTTACCCCTTTGACACTATGCCATTGTAGCGACAAAAAACGAAAACGTGTTTGTGTTTTTATTCGATAGAACTTCAGTCTGGAAGGGAGATATTAGAAAAGTACCGCCAAAAGAAAATGCGAGAGCTCTGCACGAGGAGTTCTGTGGGTCTTGAAGGATCTGTTAAGAAGGGAGCTTTTTGAATTCATTATAATATTGAGATTAGTTGTCTTGGTATTTCTTCATTAGGACATAAAACTGCCAAGTTTCAGCTACTGAAATGTCAGTACACGCACAGTATGATGCATTTATAAATCGGTTTTTATTGCCAATCATGAATAAATGATGAATTTGAAAAAATAATTTTGAAAACTATTATTTGCTAACTAAAACATCGTTGAAATCATCAATTTTTAAAGTATTGACTAAATATTTAAAAAAAAAAATTTTTAACATCTAAATTTGAACAATGCTTTTCTCTATTCTTAATCTTGTATCCCTCCTCTTTCACCTTCTCCTTTTTCATCTTCTTCTTTTTCATCTCCATCTTTTTCTTCTTCTTCTTTTTCATCTCTATCTTTTTCTTCTTCTTTGTTTTCTCCTCCCTTTTCTCCTCCCTTCCCACTTCCTCCCTTCCCACCTCTTTCTTTTCCACTTCCTTTTCCACCATCTCCACTTTCCCCTTCTCCCAAACACTTTCCTGCTCCCTGTATCATCGACTTGAAGCGGCCCACACTGCACTTGCCACTCTTGCACTCGGCGTCCCTCCAGCACTTGCCCCCATCCTCTTCCTTCGGCATGCAGGTGCCGTCAACCTGCAGGGAATACATCCGAGTTTACGTTCCGAAATACTTTCCTAATACACTTCAACATATTCTAGAGATATATTTATCGGATAATTTATTACTTATTGAAGTTTAGTTTCTAAATATTTATTATACTTCAGAAAAGTCATTTTATTTCAATGTGTGCTAACCTGCAGCAATTTAGTTCGGACACAAACGGTGTTCGGACAGCATTGTGTGCTGAGCTGACACTTTTTGTTTTTCTCAAAACATTTGACGCATTTCCCCGACTGTGGAATTTGATTTTCATGAACTTCATTCTGATTTTACTGTGCTTCTCAGTTGTGTAATAAAGTTTCAGAGAATAAATTACTCTTTTTATAAATCAAAGCGTACAAAATACTCGTTTCTATTTAACTTTGACTCGTTTCGATTCGATTTCGACTCACTTTAACGAAGCTGAAGCCGTCTTCTTTGAAGCATTTCAATTCGTCACAGCATCTCTTTATCAAGCTGCAGTCTGCATCCTCCTTCACGCACTGAAACCCCACGAGATCGTTGAAGAACCTTTATTGAGTGGATGCTTTTGAATACTATCAAGAAACAATTAAAATGTATATGATTAAAAATGTCATAAATAATATAATTATTTATTTTAGCTCTTATCAATTATTTTATTCTTTTTAAATACTTTTAAAATAGTGTAAAACCTTTTTGTTCTATTTGCTGAAAGAAATAAGTTGGTGTTTAAATATGGAAAAGCATGTTAGAAAAAATTTCATAGATTTGATTTTTAAGAATACATTAGTTAAAGTATAAATCACAGTATTAAGTACGTTTTATAGAGCTAAATCAATAATAAAAATAGTGAATATGCCTACCTGCGTTGAGTGAATGTAAGTTGCACGCCAATAATATAAATGCAAGGCACAAGAAATTCATTTTGGAAAGTTTTTAACTTGTTCTAAAGAGAATTACGGGGCTTAAATAGGCAGGGACTTCTCGATGGTTTGAACTTGCGTATCGAAAATTTCACATTCTTGTGATGATTAATGCTCCCACAATTTCCTCACATCTCGGAGTAATTTGTTTGTGAAAAAGATTTTATTGATACTTTCAATTAACTTAAAACTCAATTAACTTAAAACTCTCTCACTGTTTGCCGTCGCTAAGGTGCTAATTAATAATGGAGAGTATTTATCGTTTTTCATATTATTAACGTGGCGTAAACCCGGACGAGCTTCAAGACCAAATATATTTGTTTGGAAATCAAGTCAATATACGTGATAGCAATCTTTTATTTTAAACAATACAACAAAATGTTCTGGTTTTATATCCAATCAAGTTTTAAACAGCTCAAGGGTTAAAAAATAAATAGATCATTCTCTTATAAACGGTTGTGAACCGCAATCATTGTAAAATCAACCAGCTACATTTTCTAAATCTCTGATATTTTAATAATTGAACATAAAAATGTAAAAAAATTTAAAATGTAGCTGCGAGAAAGAAGTGGTTAGATGCAACATTTCAGACCAGGTTTTGATGGCCAGACCTGCGTCTGATGCAGTTACAAACTCTCCTAAGGGAAAATGCATGTGTGAATGAAGAAACACATGCATAAAAATACACACATACACACACACCCCACGCAATAGAAAAATTATTTCCCATTGCAGATATTTTTCTTTGAGTTAAAATGTTTACTCCTAAATCGATTTATCTATAAACCAGTGCGTTCTAAAAAAAACCACGCATCAAGTTTCCCTACAAAAACGACCAGGTGCTCACTAATTCAATCTTGGCGAAATAAATTTTCACTTTAGCGTTAAAATCTTTCAATTAAGAAGTTCAAAATAATCGAAGAAATGAAACAAAGTATTATTTTGGTTTTCTGTATTTTGTGGTGCTTTACTAGCCCTATGGCAGAAGGTAATTTTAAAAAATTAAATTAATAATTAATTATTTACAAAATTTTATTCACAAAAACTTAAAATCTAATTTCCCAATTTATTCTAAAATATTCCAAAACCAAAGGTACAGGAATTCTGTATCCATGCCATTCTAGGCAAAAGTGCACCACGAAAGGCTACTGCAGGTATCATGATCAGTGCGTAAGTGGGTATTGTATCAAAGGGGAATGGGATCCAGCAACTGGAACTGATGGAAGATGTGAATAAATTGGAAGGTTTATTCAGTTAAGATATCCATAAAGTTCTTAACTGATTTCTGATTATTTAAAATCATAATGAAAAGATTTTAATGACTGAATAGTTGTATAAATAAAAAGCAAACCTTCAGAGTTGAATTTTTGGTTACACAAAATACTAAAGATATTTTCTAAAGAAGCAAAAAAAAAGTTAAGTTTAATTTGAGTTTCAAATAAATTGAGATTGACGATCTAAATAAAATCAATACGCGTGACAGACGATTAAACGGGCGCAATCTTTATTAAAACAATACGAAATACATTCATGATATATATATATATACCCCATCTTTCAAGGTGAAACTGATTAGGAGAATTCTAATTAAATAAATAAACTCTAAAAACAGTTTTTTGAATTTATCACTAAAAAGTCCCCCTTCAACACCTTGTTTTAGTAGTTCCAACACATACACACAAATATAAACAAATACAGACAAAGGCACGCACAAAGTGTCTGTGATTGAACTGGGTGGTGGTTGGGTTCTCGAAGAGGTTCTTCCACTTAGGGCTCATGGCAGTCAAGTCATCGGGAATCCAGCGGTCGGCCTGCGCATGCGAGTCGTTGGAGTCACAAATGACTGTGCTAATTTAATTCATGTATATTTAAAGTTATGAAATTATCCTTGGAAATATGAATTTGCCAAAAAGAGAAGAAATTAGTTGGATGTGTGAATGTAAAAGCACACACACATACACTCTTTCACACACACACACACACACACACACACACACACACACACACACACACACACACACACACACACACACACACACACACACACACACACACACACACACACACACACACACACACACACACACACACACACACACACACACACACACACACACACACACACACACACACACACACACACACACACACACACACACACACACACACACACACACACACACACACACACACACACACACACACACACACACACACACACACATACACACACACACACACACACACACACACACACACACACACACACACACACACACACACACACACACACACACACACGCACACACACACACACACACACACACACACACACACACACACACACACACACACACACACACACACACACACACACACACACACACACACACACACACACACACACACACACACACACACACACACACACACACACTCTTTCACAAACACACACACACACACTCTTTCACAAACACACACACACACACACACACACACACACACATACAAACACACACACACACACATACACACACACACACACAAACACGCGCACACACACACACACACACACACAAACACACACACACACACATACACACACACACACCCAGACGCAATACAAAAATTATTTCCCATTGTAGGAATTTTTCTTTGAGTTAAAATGTTTACTCTTGAATCGATTTATTTATAAACCTGTGCGTTGTAACAAAAAACCACGCATCAAGTTTCCCTACAAAAACGACCAGGTGCTCACAAATTCAATCTTGGCAAAACTAATTTCCACTTTAGCGTTAAAATCTTTCAATTAAGAAGTTCAAAATAATCGAAGAAATGAAACAAAGTATTATTTTAGTTTTCTGTATCTTGTGGTGCTTTACTAGCCCTATGGCAGAAGGTAATTTGAAAAAATTAAATTAATATTTAATTATATATAAAAATTTCTTTCAAAAAAACTTGAATCTAATTACCCAATTTATTCTAAAATATTCCAAAACTAAAGGGTCCCCAGCAAGGGCAGAGAGGGTTCGTAGAGGAATTCTGTATCCATGCCATTATTGGCAAAAGTGCTCCAAGAACGGCTTCTGCACGAGAAATGATCAGTGCGAAAGTGGAAATTGTATCAAAGGGAAAAGGGAAACGGCAACTGGAACTAATGGAAGATGTGAATAAATTGGAAAGTTTACTCAGTTAAAATATCTTTAAAGTTCTTAACTGATTTATGATTATTTAAAATTATAATGAAAAGATTTTAATGACTGAATAGTTGTATAAATAAAAAGCAAACCTTCAGAGTTGAATTTTTGGTTACACAAAACACTAAAGATATTTTCTAGAGAAGCAAAAAAAGAGTTAAGTTTAATTTGAGTTTCAAATAAATTGAGATTGAAGATCTAAATCAAATCAATACAAGTGACAGACGATTAAACGGACGCAATCTTTATTAAAACAATACGAAAAACATTCATGATATATATATATACCCCATCTTTCAAGGTGAAACTGATTCAGAGAATTCTGATTAAATAAATAAACTTTAAAAACAGTTTTTTAAATTTATCACTAAAAATTCCCCCTTCAACACCAACTTCTCCATCTCCAAACATTCACAAACTCACATACAGTCACCCAATGCAAACACCCCACCAATCGAAATAATCTCCGTTCTAAAAACTGCAACTAAAAGCTCCTTCATCTGCCCTCCGTCACTTGGGCAACCTGCGTAACTCATGCGACAGCCACAGGGCCAGACTGAGCACCACCAGAGCCCCAGCTTGATGGGCCGATGCCAACTCCACCTTCACGAATGATAGAAGCGTCGCCACTCCCAAGACACCCTTGGTTGGTTGTTTGGTTAGTTTAATGGTTGGTTGGTTGGTCGTAGGTTGGCTGGTTGGTTGGTTGGTTTGGTAGATGACGTTTAAAAAACAGCAAAATGATTTTTTTGAAATTGTGAAAAATAAAACAAAACAACCCAGTTAAACTAGATGAGTTAGACACGAAATTTATACAATTCTTCTCTTCTTAAAACCACAAAAAATCCTAAATAGCTTGCAATACAAAAATGAAACCCAATACACCAAAAAAAGTCCAAATGAACCTGCAGCACTCCAGCCACGGCAAGAGCGTTGACCACTGCCCTCGTTCTGGCCGGCAATGGCACCTTCCGACTGACCAATAGGAGGCCTAGAATTGCCAGTTCGGTTATCTCACCCTGCGTGGGTGGTGATGATGTGGATTCTTTTTAGATGGGTTGTTATGAGTATTGGTAGATTAAAGCTGATGTCTTTAGATAAGGTAAATATAAATATTTCTAGATATACGAAGTTACAACTGCACATCCAAAAGATAAAAGTAATTACAATAAATTATATACACCTATGGTGTTCCTAAAACCGAATGTATCAGAATAGTGTTTTGCAAATCTCCATTGAATCTTGTTTTAGTAGTTCCAACACATACACACAAATATAAACAAATACAGACAAAGGCACGCACAAAGTGTCTGTGATTGAACTGGGTGGTGGTTGGGTTCTCGAAGATGTTCTTCCACTTAGGGCTCATGGCAGTCAAGTCATCGGGAATCCAGCGGTCGGCCTGCGTATGCGAGTCGTTGAAGTCACAAATGACTGTGCTAATTTAATTCATGATTTTTCAAGTGCATATGAATTTTTTTAAATATTTAAAGTTATGAGATTATCCTTTGAAATATGAATTCGCCAAAAAGAGAAAAAATTACTTAGACCATTTTAGGCCAAGTGTTGTAAGCCAGACCTCCATCCAAGCCGGCTACAAACGCTCCTATGGAAGAATGGGTGTGTGAATGTAAAAGCAAACACACACATACACACACACACACACACACACACACACACACACACACACACACACACACACACACACACACCTGAAACAGCAGAGACAAACACAAGAGCCTTGATTGAGTGGCTGAGGGCTTTCATTTTGCCAATGCCAGCGACCGCTTTCAACTGTGCAGACGAAAAACTAGAAATAAACTGCTTTTAACTCGTGAAAAATATAAAATAGAAAAAAAGATATTCGGAATAAAAAAACTTATTAAAAACTCAATAAAATAAAAATAGAAATGAAATAAAAACCAAATAAACCCATTATAAAATCCTTTCCAAAACGCACATTGTAGGGCGGGAAGATGTGGTTGATGCCGTTGAAGAAGAGGAGCGAGTAGATGACGAAGGCGGTCGACAGGTGGGCTGCGAGGCGGTAGGGGGAGACCCTGGGAGTGATTGTGGACTCCTCCTGCCCCTCCAGCCCACTCTTCACCATGTACCAGCCCAGCAAGCCCTGCGTGTGTGTTTGGTGGATGCATGATGTGGAAATTAAGTCAATTTTTGGAGTGGAGGAAATGTGAGTTTGAGTCTAAAAACAACTCGGAAAAGGCTATAATAAAAAAAACATTTAAAACTTTTTTTCTAAGATAAAACATTACACCATAAACCCACCTCTCCCCCCTCCCAAACACACCTGTAAGCCAATCATGCCTCCAAAAATGACCACCCGTTTCTTCATAGCAGACGCAAAGTACCCCCTCTTCCACAAGACCACTGCTGGCAAGACGTACACTAGCCCGATGCTCCGACCCCACATTCTGTGAATGTACTCCCAGAAAAAAATGCGCTTGAAGCCATCTAGATCTAGTTCTCTTTCCAGACTGTTTGTTGGTGGTTGTGTGTTACTAGTGATGTGTTGGCGGTGTTGTTGGCTGGTGGTGCTGTATGGTGTTGGTTGTGATGGTGGAGTAATTATTTTTAGAATGGTAACGAGGTTTTGACGTAGTTTTGATTTTCTTTGGAGGTGGAATTTAATTATTAATCTTGTTGCTTGTAGAACAAAGCTAAATGCAAGATTTACACACCAATCAGCCGATCCACCAAGTGTACACTCACTATTTGTACTCTGGAAACTTCTTGTACTCCTCAAACTCTTGTATCCACTCCTCCTCAGTGCTTGGAGGTCTCATGCCCTTGATCAAGCTCCACTGCGTGATCGAGAGGCCTGATTCGGTGAGTCTGTTAATGGAAGAAGAAATTAAGTTTTTATTTTGAAGTTATGGATTATGAATTTTTATGTTTTAATTAAGCTATTTATTTTTGGCTCAATCAAGTTAAAGCTAATTCAGTTTAATTATATTTTATTAATTTATATCAATTTTTCACACAGCACCTGGTGATTCCGCCAATAACCACAGCTCCAAAACACATGCCAGAACAAACTAGTAGCCATTTTCCTACCACCTGTGGTTATAAAGTGTCAAAGAGTTGGTACATACCGAGATGAACAATTATGATATCGTTAAGATCTTTTCATTCTATTCTTTACAATATTTTATTATACAATTTTTTCTATTCATAGTGCAATTTATTGAGCTATAGAGTACCTTATTTTTCTTTATTGTATCTTCTTCAATTTTTGTAACCACATTTCTGAGGATCGTTTTAGAAGTCTGAATTTTCTAAAAAAAAGTGTTTTCAGTTTATATGCAAAAAAATATAAAGCTGACTATGTCAATTTCTCTAGTAAAGACAAAACAATTTTAGTGACAATTTGAAATAATATTTAAAATTATCAAATAAAATTTTAAATTATTGTGAAAAACATTTACCAGAACGGAATTTCTGTGAACCAAGTTGCCCACAGTCACAGTGTTATGTAATCTCTTGAAAACGTTAATAGAAATACTTCTTGCGAAAAACATGGCTTTTTAAGACCTATTTAACAAAGGATGACTGAATGATTGATTAAAATTAAGGCTTTTTGTGTAGTTACTTAACTTTCATGCGGAATATTGAAAGCTTTAAACTAATTTGATTTTAAAAGTGAATCTATGTAATTAATGATGTATAATGAATTTATGAATTTTAAAATTATAATAAACTAACAGAAAAAAAAACAATTCAGCAGTTCATTAATTCACAAGTCTTGTAAAATTATATTTAAAGATGGAATAATTTCCAAATCGGCAGTGACCTTCCTGCTACACCTACTTTATTGCTTCTTTCTTTCGATTCGGAAGCCAGACGCAAACTCCTAATAACTACAAACTACTTCCGTGGCAAAAAGAAGAAAGGAATTTTTTGGAACTACCATAAAACACCATGTATAAGACGCATTTTTTAACCTATTACATAAAGTTTTGCGCTACATCAAGATTAATACCTGCGAGGCATTCACGAATTTCGAACAAATAAATGGAAAAAAAGTTAGTTTTTAAAATTAAATTAATGTTTAAAAAAATTTAAACTATAAGATGAAGCAAAATTTGATAAATTGAACTTCGAAGAGATTAATATTTAATAACTAATTTGTTAATTAGAGCATAAAAACCCTTCAAAGCTATAAAATGAAGAAAAAACAAAATTTAAAAAACAAATTTCATCAAAAAACAACAACCAGACCATACATTGTCAAACATCCCAATAAGAATATGAAGGTATCTTGCAAGACAAATAGTTTTAAACAAGTTGAGTAAGACAAGAATAAAAAGAAAATCAATTAAACACTTTCTATTTTTATTTATTGTTTTTAATTCTTTTTCCCTTTTTTTGGCTCAAAAAATCCGGTGCGACTTGTAAATATAAAAGCATTTCATGGCAATAGATTCGATATTCTAAAAAAACTTTATTTCAAAAAAATCCAATTTTAAGTTTCAAGTTTGATACATGCTTTTTCTTTTTGAAAAAAAGTTATTTATCTTACAAGGATACCTTGAAAAGTTTCACGCTGCCTGAAATGCCAAATTGATTGCATTGTATGTTTAAGATCAAAATAAATTTAATCGAAAAAATGTAAGACACTCTTACACCGAGTAATGCTTATCCGACCACATATGTTTAAATCAATAGGCGCTTATATACATGCGTAATTCCTAAACGTATGGAAAACGTGCAAGTACATAAGATAATCCAAGGGTTGGAAAAAATTGAAAATAATTTGTAGAACAATTTGATTATCAAATCATGAGTTTTTAATTAACTTAATTATCAATGATTAATTTTTAATTAACGTCTTTCTGAAATTGGAAAAAACGTTAAAACTCTGAAAAGGGTATTCGGAAAAAAGCAAAGGTAAAATTGTATTCAACCTGAAAACACTCTGTATATTACATTTTAAAAAGTTAAAACTTTTAAAATAAATGTTTAAATTCATTATTTGATTAAAAAAATTTATAATCATTAAAAAATCCAAAATCAAGTTCCAAAACTATTTTTAATAATTGGTTATATATTAATTAATTAGTTGAGTTGTTTGTAAACTAGTTAAACGTTTTCAAGTGTTTTTCATAAAATTTACAAAACCCATTTCAAAAGTCTGCGTTGATTGCCAAGTAGCATCGTCATTTTTCATTCTTAAAGCACACCGAAACATAAAATAATAATAATATTATTAATCCAGTTTAAATGAGAAAAACAGAATTTAATACCAATATCTGATAAAAACTTGAATATAGATTTTATTAATTACAATTTCAAAAAGGGAAATAGTTTTCATGAAGGTGTTATGACTAACGGAATGAGAAAAACTTCAAGTACAATGCAATATGCATCCTAATAATTGCAATCAAACAGATTTTCGCCTCATCCCTAGACTCTAGTTTTGCAATTCAATAAGTTTGAAACACAATAGTTTTTTCTAATGGCTTTACGTATAAAAAAAATAAAAGTTCTATAAAAAAGTTCTATTAATTGAGACTATTTTTGCATTTCTATTTCCTAAGTTCCCTAGACAGGATGCATGGAGAGTTTTGTTAAATAATGCAGGTGTTCATGAATATCACCGGAAACACCCTTCCCGATTCTCATGTGCACGCTACACAGCCCTTGCATTGCTTGAATTAAATGTTGAAAGTGTTCTATTAGGAAGAGTCGGTGCTCAAGTGAACAAAAACGAAAAAGTTTAAGGAATATAAAAGAGCCATTTGGTCGTAATAAAAGTCGAGTTTATGAATAATGTCTTAAGAACCTCCAAACAGGACTAAAAAGAAGCAAACAAAAGGAGTCTCCACTGGCGACTGCAGCATGCAGATGTGAAGATGGAGCTGGAGAAGTGGTTGTTGCAGCTGGGACTGCAAAGCTACTGCCCTGCCTTCCTAGAGAATGGATACGATTGCTTGGAGATTTGTAAATTCATCGGGAGGCCAGATTTGGAAGCGATTGGTGTGGCGAACGAGCAACACTGCGAGCTGATTTTGAAGGCGGTGCGCAGACTGCTGCAGCCACTGCATCTGGGCTGCATCGACGTGCAGAGGAACAAACGCCTCGTGTGTGCAGATGGCATGCTCGATAAGAACGACGATGGCGAAAATAACTTCCAATTTGTTTTGGATGACCCTCGTCTACATCATTCGCAGCTCGCAGACTTTTCGCCCACACCTCGTCGTCATTTCATCAACAACTCCATCGAGTCTTTCCTCCCTTCCTTCTCATCTTCCGACCTTTCACAACTTCCAGACGACGACTCTTTGTCGCACTTTTACCAGAGCCTCCTGCCCTCAAACTACTCGAGCGACGACCTCTCCAGACAGGGCTGGCTCAGAGCGAATATCAAGAGACTATCATCATCACCGAGACATCGGCTGCAAGGACGGAATCTTCGGCATCATAACGAAAAGGAATGCACGCTAGAAAACCTCGATTTCCAAAAAAGAGAATTATGCAAATTTGATAAAAGCGAATCGAGAGACATAATACAGAATGAAGGCGAAAATAGAGTAAGAAATACGTCTTTTGGCTCGAAATATCGAAAAGGCAATAAAAATAAAACGACGAATGCCAGCATCTCTATAGATATTAATTTTGATGAAAATTCTTCGCTATTGGGAAAAGCGAAAAGAAATGCAAACATGCCTCAAGGAAGAAGCATTGTCAAGAACATGAATTATATCGACAGCGCATGCTCAAGTCATTTTGACTGCAATAACAAAAGTGCTTCGTTTCCAATGGAGGCAAGCACGATCACCAACCCGCCTGTGAAACGTGCTTTGAAGGAGAAGGGGCGAGATGTGTGTGTTAGTTGTGGTTGCAGGAATGCCACAAAGGGCGTTTTAGACTTTCGAAAGTGCAGTAGTGACGTAGAGGAAGTGAGAGAGAGTGGTCTTTCTGCTCCCCAACGACATGACTCAGGCTTTGGAAACGCTGATAAGAATCAAACAGGCGAGTTGAACGGCTATAATGACCACGACAATCGTTACAACAATAACAGCAACAACAACAACGAACACAGCAACAACAACAACAACCAAAACAGCAACAACAACCAACAAGGAAACAACAACAACGAACACAGCAACAACAACGAACACAGCAACAACAACCAACAAGGAAACAACAACAACAACCAGCACAACAACAACAACAGGCAGCACAACAACAACAACCAGCACAACAACAACAACAACCAGCACAACAACAACAACCAGCACAACAACAACAACCAGCACAACAACAACAACAGGCACGAGCAATCTAGCATGCTTACAACGCCCCGGAATGCCGAAGTTTTGTCAGGGAGGCAGTTGGCGGAGATGAAGACGCCCCATGCGTATTGTCATTCAGCACAAAACATCGTCTTAAAGCCTGGAAGAAGCTCCAAATGCTGTATTGATAGACCTGGCAATGGGAGGGGTGGAAAAGACGATGGTGGTGATGATGATGATGATGGTGAGGATGTTGCCTTTCAAGATATTTGTGGAAGAAAGAATAAATTAAGGAGTAAAGAGAACACTGAAGAGCTGAATAGTTTGCATATCAAAGGAAGTTACCCAAAAAGTAGCACGAACGACGATTGTCTAGAAAGCAGAAAGAATGCTGCTGATGATGATGCTGATGATGATGATGATGATGGCAATATGCTGAATAGTTGTTGTAAATTGGCTCATAGAATAGCGAGGAATCAAAGGGATGAGGAGGAGATTGGATGCGCCTATGGCGACGGAGGCGAAGGATTGAATATTCTTCCTCGCAAGAAGGTATTTTGATTGATGACCTGTGCTTCATGCCGCTTCTTCGTCGACTTTTCGATGAATTGCATTAGTTTTGGAATAATGTAAATCTAATGTTTTTAATTTTTTTTAAATGGAAAAATTGAAATGTTGAAAAGTATTGAATGTTTAGAATAAAATGATGAAGCGATAAATGAGAACTAAAGCACAAACCGATAAATTGTAAAATAATATTCATTCATTTTTATGATCACTTTAATAAGGAGATTTCTATGTTCGAAATAAATGGTTTTCTTAAATGTTTTAAAGAAATTTATTAAACAAACAGAGAGGGAACGGTGGATTAGAGAATTCTTTCGAAAACACAAAGAGAAAAAGAAGCATTTGAGAAACTTTTGTTTTGTACCTTGGAAAAGACTCTTAAAAATTGAACGTCTCTTCAATTATTTTTAATTCTATATGCCTATTGAGGAAATCTAGAAGATTAGAATTGTTTCTATAAAGACCTTAAACAGAATAATAGGAACTTTTATAGCCATAAAAAATACGTTTTATTTATGGCAACGTGTCTACAATAGTTATTTCAGTTTTATTCAAAACGATTGCAATAATTATTTTATTTTTAACCATAGAATATAATACCTTTTCATCAATTGTTATCAATTGATGAGCTAGTATTCTTTAATCTTTGTTTTTTGCAAGCGACGTCGAATGGATTTTCTCATTTAAAGGTTTAACACTACAGGATTGGTTGGAGAGTTTAGGAAATAAAAGTTGTGTTTTAAAGTAGTTTTATCGCTGCCGAAATTCTTGGGAAAAGTAAAATGTTCTCTTGTTATTTCGTTTTCTAATCCCTCCATAGCGAGCGTTTCAGATGCATGATTCCAATAAAAATTAATTTAAAAAATTTAAAGAAGAATATTCAAAAAAACCAGCAATTTTTAAACTTTTAGAAATAAAACTTCAATGAACTTTTAATTTTATTTTGCTTACAAATTTGGTCATTTGGCTGCGTTACGGCGTCAATAAAGAGAAGATTCTTTAGGGACCTGAGTTACTATGGCAACATACATCAAATGCCTTTGCTTGTCTGCTTTGGTGACTCTGATTGTCTTTCTAATGGTTTTCGCGTGTGTATGGCATAGTAATTGTATTCGCAAGGGTCTTTGGTAGACTTCTCGAAGCCTGCTAGTGAAAAATGAAGAGAAAATCCACCGACTAAATATCTTTTCTTACGCTCCACGCATGTATTTATGCTGCATGCGGTGCATAATTCCATGGGTGGGTGTGCGCTTTTATTTATGTTATTCCATGCTGTTCACATGCAAGGGCGTGTGTGTATTGAATCGTGCAGGCAAAAACATTCCGGAGTAATGGATTCTTTTTGAAGCCTACGTCGCTTTGAGAGCGCCCCCATTCTTGTGGTCCCATCAATTTTGGCCATTCAGCATTAATTTTTTATAAGTCATCTTAAAAAATACTTTGAAAACTACCCTGGGTTTTTATGGAAATGCATTGTTTTAACATAATCAATAACAAATACAAATAGCTGTGCTAATAATTAAGGGGAATACTTGTTTGAGACGAGTGTTTGATACCATTGCAAAAAGCTTTTAGTTCACAATTTCTTCGTCATTATTTTATTTTGATCCATAAGTTAGATACGTCACTCACTGCGTATTCATCGTGAACCGTGAAGAAAAATTTCGCTTTGCATATATAATAAGTGACACTCCTACATATTAATTATTTATTTTATTACTATTTATGGTTTTAATATGTTTATTATTTCAATAAATGTATTATTCTATTAGCAATTAATATAGATCTTTGTGAAAAAATCTGTTAAATTTTACTTTTACAAAGACTAGAGACCTGCACGGCAATGAGAACAGTGGATTAGCTGCGGTTAATCCACCAGTAAAGAAAGTTATTGCTGTGGTGATACCGCGTTGATAGATGTAAATTTTATGGTAATACCGTAGTAATAGATTTTTAAAATTATAACATCATTTTTTGTCTATTTCAATCAATCCATAGACATTAATGAATCCATATTTGAACGTGGAAGTTGGTTCAGTGGGCAATGAAACAAGGACGGTGAGAATTATTCTCGTGCAGGCCTCTATGCAGCCTTTTGAGAGTTTCCAGCTTCTGCAGCATTTGAATATTTAATGCACTTACACTTATTCAAACACTTTTCAAGAATAATTTCTTGCACCATTTCGATGATTATAGCTTCAGCAGACGACTTCTTGCTGCGAAGACAGAGTCCACAAAGAACATTTCGTTAGGCCGTGGATAAAGCCTCTTGACCTCTTGTCTGCGCCCGATGATGACGATTAAGAATTGAAGTACTGAATATTAATAAATATTTCCGAAATTTATATTTTTTAAATTGAAATTTTATAACTGGAGTTTATTAATTTTTTGAATTTTAAACTAAAAAAACTTAATATCCTTACAAAACTCCTAATTTGAAGATTTCGAAAAATATAAATATACTTCTAAGGACCTTTGACTTAATGGTTGCGAGACCAGCATTCAAAATTCAAGTAGCTTAAACACCCGAGAACTTGAATTACACCTCATTAAATCACATTTTCATGGGATTTTTTATTTTACGAGCTTTTTCATTTAACAACCTGCGTCATAAATTTATATAACTTCCTTTACATTATCGCGTTTGAGAAAAATAGTTAAAGTGCTCTAAAAACCCTCGATTGAGAGAATTTATAAAAGTTTCATTAAGATTTACCGGAAAGTTGAGGCTTTTAACACAGATTTTTTTTCTCAAAATTATATTTATTTGCTTTTTAGAATTGAAAAGATTATAAATGATTGTGAGAAAGTCGCAACAAGTGAATGACTGTTGCTTTAGATAAATAGTCGAGTTAATTGGTGAATTGTGGATTAATATACTAAATAAAGCATTCATATATTCAGCAATGCAGTCAATAATCGTCTGCATACTCGGCTTACTAAGCTGCTTTTGATCCTTAAGTAAGAACCGTTGAAAAATATTTTTAAAAACGGGTTTTTCAATCTTGACATGGTTTCTCCTTCAAAATTAAATCATTCAAAATTCACTTTTATTCTTCATAGTCGAGATCGAAACTCTAAAAATCTTTTTGAAACAAAAATAAACTTAAACGGGCTAGCAAATTTGATAAGATTTAATTCTTAAAACTCTTGATCCAATAAAGTCAAAAGCATTTGACAACTTGCCACACGAACGAAATCTTTTTTTCAAAACTAACGACGACACCATGGATCTAACTCATCCTCCTCATTATCATCATCATTATCATCATCATCATCATGACCGTGACTGAATTAGTCGTTAGGGAGAAATCAAAGAAGAGGCAGCTATAGTCTGCCATTCAGTTCTGTTTTTAGCAGTGTTGAGAAGACTGCTCAAGGGAAGAGACGTCCACTCTTTCACTTGTCCATCCAGCTCTTTTTCTGACGGCCTCGACGACGACTTCTTTGTAGCGTGCCCTGTAGCACCGTCTTGGACACTAAAACGTGTCTGATGACGTGGCCAAATCAGGAATCTAACTACTTGATCCTAAAGTGAATGAGAGAGCAAACAAAAGAGATGAGTCAGTTGAAAAACATTTTAACGGAGACTCAAAATCTTTCATTTACTAATAGACATTATAGCAAAAGTAGCCATCTTGAATTCAGAATATTCGCGTTTATTCAAACTTCAAACTCAAAATATTTTCAACACCAAAATACTTTCCAGATCAACTCATTGGAGCTGACGTATCCTCTGATCAGTCTGCCAGGACCTTCCCAGCGGTCCGTCAGCCCATCAGCTTCGCTCAAAACTTGCGATTCCTTCGGCAGCCAACCTTCCACTCATCACCAAACCGCTTACTTAAACAGGAAGGCGCAAAATACTTCCGCCTGTCTTCATGGAAACAAAGTGAGATTTACAAGATGGAGATGAGTTTTAATTATTTATACTGAATCTCACAAAAGACTTAAAATAAATTTAGCCTTTTCATTGAATTCTTTTTTGCTTAAACAATGGGAATTTTTTCGTGAGTGGTTTTGTATACGTTGACATTATAATACAACATAAGCGCCACGTCACATGACCAGGTCGCTATGACTCACCGGATGTAGACCTAAGATGATGTCATTAACATAAAATATTTTCCACGCATGGAAAAATTAGTGAAATTCTTTCAGAATTCTATTCTTCATTTTCTTTTTATTTCTTGGTCGGAATCTCGATACATCTGTGCAAGCCATGCAATGAAATAGCTAACCGCCAGAGGTGTTGTGCAATTAGAATGGCGAGGGATTGGCCATTGTGGATGAAATTGCCTTGCGTAATTCAATGACAGCCTTTAATTAGGTATAACCTTGGTTTTTAAAAGAAATTAGTTTGTGAGGCGAAACATGATATTAGGCGTGAAGCCAATTCACACGTTCACTGAAGCTTACTCACCCAACAACGATCTTTTGTAAACGTAAAGTTATTTTATTTTATCAAAACAGATGCCTCAAACGTGATAAGGCTACAAAATATAAATTTTCCCAAAAGTGAAAATCGAAGTTATCATAGTTAAACGCAAAAAAGTCGCGTGAACGAATTTTCAATGACTTAATCCTATTAACATGTTCATCTGAATATTTAGTTTATCTGATTATTTAATATTTAATATTCTGACCTATTTAAATATATATATTTAAAAAAATGAATCATTCATTGTTTGTATTAATATTGAAATCCTATTTTTTCAACGTAGTTTTATTGATTTCAGAAGATTTATTTTAAATACCCTCACATACTTTACGTTTAAATTTGGAACTCTGAAGATGCAGGGTGCTCATCAATCAAGCAGACCTTCTCCCTCCCTCTCCTGTATCGATCCAACTAGGTGGATTTGTTTCATGCATGGGCGGACGGATGAATAGATGGATGGCTGGATGGCTGGATGAATGAATGGATGAATTGATGGATGGATGGATGGATGGATGAGTGGATATTTGGATTAATTCGAGGAACGAATGAATGGTGGACAGATAATAACTAAATGAATTGGAGAAAGGATGAAGAGGTAATAGATGACTTGGTGGACGGGGAGTTGAATTGATGGTTGAAAGGGTCGTTGAGTGGACGAAACGATGGCTGAAGGCTTGAGAGTGCATGCTGGTCATGCATGTATTCTTCTGCTTTTACAATTGTTTGATGTTGCTCTTTTGTGTCCTGGTGTGTCCTGCTATTTGTATTCTTCCTTGTCTGTTTGTTTTTCTGTGTGTCTAGCCTTTCATCTGCAAATGACCAAGTTCATCAATATAATTTTCGAAGTTGTTTTCGGTGCATATATAATCATGATGGGGGTTTCATTTCGTTGTAAGAACATTTCTAATTCATAAATTATTCATCTAAGGTTCACTAGGATGACTCACAGCCAGTCAGGTTAGTGAATGCTGAATTCCTGGTTTTTAATTGAAACATTTACTTTAATTGATAATTGCTTACAAAATCTCTCGACTCTTTAAACACTTTTAAACTTCCATGGTGTTTTCACAAAATAGTTCAAGCTCACGAAATAATTTTGTTTGAAATTAAGACTTTTGAAACTAATTTTATAGACTTGGAAAAAATTGAAAATTGTTTTAATTAAAACCATTTTTTATTTGAGTTTTTGCTGAGTTTCATAAATAAATAAAATTGAAATAATTTTTTTGGCGAAACTTTAAGTAATATTTACATTTTTGTTTCCTTAGTTTTAAACTTAAAACGTTAGGAAAATTTATTTATTTTCAAAAAAAGCTCTCGTAAGAACAAATGCTAGAAAACGGGTCTACATTTTTCTTTGGGGTCTACAATAATTTTTAAAATTCAGTTTTTTAAACTCTTAAATTTTTCAATAAAAAAGAGTTTTAAAATAGTTTTTTTCTTTCATTTTGAGTATTTGAAAAACTAAAATGAGATTTTTTGAAATTTGAACGAAATATAAAAGATCTTAGATTATTTTTTTAAAAAACATTATATAAAAAATACGATACCTTTAATCGAATCTGAACTGATTTATTTTAAAAAGAATTTTAAATACTTAATTTTCTCAGAAGACTTTAAAAGTCCAGATAAATGAATTTTAATGGGATAAACCATTAACTTTTTATACTTTCAAGATGCGCCTCTTTCAAGAAATTTGCTTTTCAACAGCATGAAAAAGGATCATACAAGTTTAAAGATTGAATTACAATAGATTAATTAATTTTCGTTTGATAACAAAAAAGAAATTTTTAAAATTCTTATGTGAGGACTTTTCCACGCGAGCTCTGAATACATAATCGAAACCTAATCTATCACTTGAAAAGAGGAAAAAGATGAATAAACCTGATTAAATTGAATGAAAGTTCAATTTATTAAACTTGTTGATTTGGCTAAATATAGGAAATCATTAATCTTCATTGAGAAAAAACCTTTTAGATGCTTTTATTTATTTAAAAAGTCTGTAAAATTAAAATTAATTGAAAAAACTTTGTTTTGAAACTTAAATATCTTAATGAAGAAGTTAAACAAACTATTTAAAATAGTACTAAACCTTAACAAAAATCAAACTTTTGTTTATTTACTTTATTTGACTAAAGACTTGATAAATGAAGCTGAAATAATTAAACCAGAGACATATCACTAAAAAATATTTCAGAATTTATAAAATAAAATATAAATTCAATACTGTCACTAATTTTGTAAAACTTTTCATTTGAAGTTTCAGATTTAAAATTAAATCATTTATATATGAAAATATAAATTTTTGAAACGATTTGAAACGATCTACAATTTGAACACTTAAATATTTTTCACAGAAAACAACTACAAAGAATCATTCAGCCTTTTGAAAAGTGTCTCATTATCAACAATTCTGTCATCATTCTTCAAGATTTTTTCCACCAAGTCCTCGATAAAAGCATCCTCCTCCTCCTACCACAAACGTAACGGTAACCCACTTTTCACATAAAAATAATAACTTAATAATTTGTAAAATAGATAATTTCAAAGAAATCAATTAAATTAATTGTCATTTAAAAGCTTTATATAATAGAAGAAAATGCAGTCGTTAATAACGCAGACAAAAACTAATGATTTTCAAATGGCATTTCAATCATTCACTCTTTTATCAATTGCTCTGGCGCCTTCAGCGATTTAGAAAAGGAACACTTGTGCAGGAGATTTAATGGCGTGTGAAATGGCGATGGGGGAGGAAGAGAGGATGCACTTGATGCTGATGGTGAAGCAGGGAAGAATTGGTGTGGATGAAGCCGTTGAAATAGTGGGTTTCGAGTCGAATTAACTGCTTCATTTGCGATTATACGTTTTATTAGTAGTCTGAAGTATAAAATAAATAGCCGCAGATAATTGCTTATTAGTTTGATTATCTTTCAGTGAGTTTTATTTGAAGAAATACAATATTTCAATAGATTTTATTATGTATTTCTATTCTTTATTCAACAGTAAAAAATGAATTCAAAAAATAACATTTTACTCGCCAGGTGAACAGTCACAAAAAAGATCCACGGGAAGAACCAAGCACGAGCATGAAAACATCAGCGGCAAAGCCTTCAGTGGCATGCAAGGTTCCATTGGAAGGAGTTTCCTTCAGAGCTTCTGAAAACGATGAAACTGCGTCAGGACTCGCCTGTTTGTGCTCCTATTGCAGTTCCAAAAGCATCGCTTACCTCTTAAAGCCCAAAGGTGGATTGAGTGGTTTAGGACATAGAAAATGCTATGTTGAAAAAAACCTATTTCTAAAAGATTTAAGTGTTCAAAGACAAGCTGAGAGGGATTTTAAGAAGCGAAATAGTTTGGATGCGTTGGAACGATTCATTGAAGATCCAAAATACAAGAGAGATGAGAGGAACTTACCAGAACTGCTGAGGAACATAAGGGAAGCTCCTGAAGAACCAAGCCACCCTCCCTTCCGATTCCAGCATCAGCAACATCTCAACCGCTTGTGGAACTTCAATTCGAACTCTAAACTTCACAACGCCGTCTCTAGCGACCAAACCAGAACCAATTATTGTAGCGAAAGCAATGACCAACCTGATGATGGGGAAATTCATTTTTCTTCGAAGGTTAATTTTAACAATATTATCAACAAAAACCGGAAAATGGAAGAAAAAAATAGAGCTAAAAATAATATGAGTAGAAAATTTAACCAGTTTGATGATGATGCTTTTCACAAAAAGAGTCCCTCACCACCACCTCTGCCGCCTCCGATCGACGTCATCAGTGGCGTTACCAACTTCTTGAAGGACAAACTCGACAACATCGACCTGAGCATCATGGAAAGCTCGAACGAAAAAGGATACGAAGATGTTAATTATGAAAGCAAAAACAACAAAAATTATAACAGAAGAGGCAGTCTGAACAGTAAAAATAGCAGCAGTCACAGCATTAGCAGTATTAACAGTAGTAACAATAGTTGTAACAACAGCAACAACAACAGCAACAAAGGTCATGGCCTTGCTGTTGACTTACTCGAACCATCTCTTAGATACAACACAAGAAATCAATCATCAAGTTCTGGCAACAAAAAACCTGAAAGCAGTTGTAACTTTAATATAAAAAACAAAAATAATGAAAATGGAAATCTTCGAAGTAGTTTTTCTAAGAGTAACAGTATGCATAGCATGCTGGTAGAAGCGTGTTTTGAAAACGACAAGACTATCAGCAAAATATTGAGAAAAAAATGAAAAAATCGAATATTTTAAAGTTTATTGAGAGAATATAATCCGTTTAAAGCTCAGTTTTTACAATCATAAATCCATGTGGGAAGGTTTAAGTCTTTTCCAGCTCACATTCAAGCTTTTATCTATCTTTTCAGCTCCTGATAAGAACCGTTAACAATATTCATAAACCTTATTTCATCACTACTAGGAATACAAATCGAAAAGTTCCCAAGCCTCTTTCTGAAAATAAGAAAAAAGAAATGCGAGAAAAAGATGGATTACTGAAATGGTACTCAACAACCCCAAGCTAGTAGAACAATTCCAAGTTGGATTCTTATCTTCTGCGATCCAAGTCAACACAAGCACAAAACTGCAATGCAACGGTCAGGGAGGATCCACGTTGACGTGTAAGCTTGGCTTCTTGAAATAATAAAGTACAGCGCTGCATCTAAAATTTTCAAATTCATGATGATGATGATGATGATAGAAGGGTAAGCAAATCATATTGAAATAAGAAAATATTAGTGTTTATAAAATTATTAATAATAGTAGTAATAATACAACTGAACATACAAAAACTGATTAAAAGTGATTATGGGATAAATATTCTTTTATAATGTTATGCTCATAAAAAATCATTTTTTATTCCTTCACTGATGAGTTATTTGTATGCTTTTGTTGCTTTGTATTTGTATCGCTTGTGTAATGAGACTACTGCATACCGTTCTGTTTTGTGTCTCAACGCTTGAATTTTGTTCAGATTATTTTTAGTCAAATTTTTCTTTTTAAATAAATTTCAAAGTATTTGAATGTTGATATAAAATGGGATTAAAAATGTCGGATTAACTTTTGTTTGATAAAAAGCTCTGAGTCATCTATCGAAACTCCCGTTTGAAACTGAAAATTTAAAAAGGTGACTTAATTTACGCCCATTATCTTGAAAATATGATTTAAAAAAAACACAAATTGAAATTTCATTTTTATGCAAGAACGTGAAAAAGGGAAATGTCATTAGAATCGCCATGAAGAGGTCAGTATTTCGGTTTCTGTGCCTACATTTTTTGGCGAACAACAATAATGTCAAAAAAACTTTTTTTATTTAAAAATTCAATTTTAGTTTTCAATTTCAATTTAACCTTAAGTTAATTTTATAATTGGTTTAATGTGATTTAATTGTATGTGAATTTAATTTAACAAAATAAAATGTTAATTATTTTGAAACTTCATAAAACTGAAAAAAGACTCAGATGAATGGATTTTAAATTGAAATAACTTGAAAAATAGATTTAATCCAGTCTCAGTGTCCTTGTCCGTGCTAGAAAGCACATGTGGCCAGGAAACGTAAATGCTTTTAGCGTTATTGTGCCATCCAGTCACAAAGTTTTTGCTATTGGCCAGATTGAAAAGCCTTTTTATTCAGTGCTGAATGGTGAACGAAAATTTTTCGAAGCTTTTGTCGGTGTTTATGCGATATGCCGAAAGTAAGCCAGAGTCGGTTGTTCCGTAAATGTGAGATTTTATATCTATTAGATTTTTCATTAATATAGGTTTGAACGAATCTTTTAAATAGGGTCGAATTAACTATGAACACCTTTGAAGAGCTTGTTTAATTTGAGTCGCTATCCACGAGGTCTCATTAAAATAAAAAAATCGTTAAAAACTTTTTATATTTCTTTAATTCGAAAAACTTTAATTAATTAGGATAGTTTGCACTTTAAAATTTTGTTACACATTCATTTGAAAATAAAAGTTGATAGATATAAAAGAATATTAATAAAGCATGCAAGCAATTCTGCCTCATTTCATTATCTCAATTATGAATTTGTTAATATTATGAAAAAAATCCATTTTTGATTAAATTAATCAAGAATTAAATGTATATTAGTAGAAGTTTTTATTATTAATTTTAAATCAAGTTTATCTTTAATGGGAAAAATGCAGATTTGAAAATTTCTCAATCATTGAATAAAGGAAAAAAATCAGAAATTGAAAATGTTTAGATGATGCTGTGAATTCTCAATAATTTTAAATCACGGTTTTAAAATTATATTTCACTTGTTTGATGAGAGATCAAAATGACGTTTTTCTGGTGTATTGTAATCTAAGCATGAAAAGTGCTTTCAAATGATCGTTTGCTCCGTTTGGATGACTCTTTCATCTCTACCTTCCACCTTCCATTACTCTTAAACTTCTCTGCTTTCAACTGGTGTTATAATTCATTTAATTTGTTGAACTTTATAAAAAGCATTAAACCTTTTATGTGAAAAAAACATTAAACCTTATTTTTGAAAAAAACATTAAATCTTATTTTTAAAAAAAACATTAAACCTTATTTTTGAAAAAAACATTAAACCTTATTTTTGAAAAAAAACATTAAACCTTATTTTTGAAAAAAACATTAAACCTTATTTTTGAAAAAAAACATTAAACCTTTTTTTTGAAAAATATTTCTAGGAAAAGTTTAATTGTATTATTCAAGCATCCCATTGCTTTAAAATATACCAAAGGTTGAAAAGGTTAGACTTAAGTATTCTCCTTTAAAGTGTCAAAAGTTTTCGAACCGAAGAAAGATTTCACATACTCGATTACACACTTCAGTGTTCCAAAATGTAATTAGAGATTCCACCCAGGCGCAAAAAGTGAAGTTACTTTGATTTTTGAGTTCATGACTATTAATAAAAGTTATGAAGCGTGAAAATTTTTTTTATTGAGATGAAAAAATTTCATAAAAAATTTAAGATAGTAAAAAACATAAAACCAATCCATAAAAATTAGTTTTCAGATTTTTTTCCAAAACTACAAAAAAGATCACAAGGAGCAAACAGCACTGTCCAATCATGAACAGTTTTTGGTTTCTGCAGACTTTAGTTTTGAAGCTGCAGACATCAAATTATTGATCATCCATCCGATCCCCAGGCCAGTAACAATAAAGTGAAAACACTGTGTGTTTATTAAATGATATCTGAATCTAGTTTTTACAGTTCATCCACTGAATTAATTTTTGTTTTCAAAATTTTGTCTGATTTTTATTATATTCTACGATTTAGAAAATATTTTAATTGCAACTTTTGATGCAATTCTATTTCTCATGTCTCAATATTAATTTTAGTTAATAAATTGAAATGACATTAGCGAAAGTTGAATAATTTAAAATAAATTAATGAAGTTTCTACTGAATAAACTTGAAAATTAAACGTGAAAAAACAAAAACTCGACTTTCAATGCCTAAAATACGGAGGAGTTAACTTTGTAGGATTTATGAATGCAATAAAGAAAATTCTGCAATAGAAATGTCATAAAATACAGAGTTAAGTTTAAATGTTGAAATTTGAATAAGCAAATACACATAAATTTGCTAGTAGAAGTAATATGTATGTTGCAGGCTGGATTAGCATGGGATCAGTTGCGAGCCAGCGAAAGAATAATTACAATGCTTTTTCACTTTTTTAATTAAATTTTTTTCTTCTTTTTTCAAAAGATTTCGTCAGAGTTATTTCGACCATCAAGTTTGGAATTGACTTTTAAATAGTTTTTTTAACTCTTTGGCAATTCGGCTAGCTTCTGAGTTACAGCGTCGATTTTATTGCTCGACTTGTCGTTTCATGGACACTTCAAATCGCTGTGAGTAAAACACGAAATGACTTTAAAACTATTCAAATAACACTTGACGAATAATTTAGAAGTAATAATTTTAAAATATTTAAAAAAAAATAAAGTAAAAAGGATTTATAATATACGATTTAGAAACCCAGATAATTACTCAGTAAGATCCTCGACTTTAAATGTCTTGAACTTTTTTGTGTGCATATAACTCTAATTAATATTTTACTGTATCGTATCGTATCGTATAATTATAACCTAGGCACCAGGAGCGTTGGAATAACACCAATAGCACTTGTTGTGTCACTGAGTCATAAGTTTTGTGCTCGCAATTATGAAGAAACAATATCTGCAAACATCACACTCACGACTGTCTTTATTAGAGCTCCACACGTAATGCTGAAGGAAAAGTTTTATCACTAAAATGACATTTTATTATCAATAAAACTGAACATTCCATTTCTTTTTCAAAAAAGAATAAAGCAAAGTTTATTCGTAGTTAAAAAATTCTAATTAAAAACTGTTTAAATCTTCGTTTAAACTTGTTTCATACTTTTTAGAGTTTGTTTTTTTCAGTCACTTCTGTTGTAGGATATTAACTAAAAATATTAATTTAAATATATTTACAATATAAATAATTTCACAAATATAAAAATTCTAAAATGATCAAGCGGCTCAACAGTTCAACCCAAATTTTTTTTGGATTTATTTATACTTTTTTCGACATTTGCTACAAAATAGATATTCATCAATCCTTAACAAAAAAACAACAAAGTATTAAAATTATATAATCAACTATTTTCATCTTCTTCAAATAATAACTTTTGAAAAGTTTAAAAAAGGCTACCATCGATTTTGTGGAAAGCGAAGCACTTAAAAGGCCCTCGAAAGTCTCAGCATCAAGAATCATTTACAGCACTTCTATCAAGTTTCTTCCCGTCATCTGCAGTGCACCCTTTTCATCATCCTTCTCAGTTCCACCATCAGAAACAAAACTTTAAATTGGAATTAAAGGTCTGTGAGAGCTATCTTTAATAAATAATATAAAGATTTGTTTTCTCAGGCTACTTGCTTTAAAATTTATATTTATTTATTATGAAACTATAAGATTGAAAGACAAAATGATGTCATATCATGGCTGAAATTTCATCTTTACTGTATCTTCAACTCTTAAACAAAAACTAAGCCTAAACTCCACCAAAAAAAACAAACTCCACCACAAGTGAATCATAAATCGCCACCAAGACAACCCGCCATAACTCCACCTCCACCCCACTTTCCTGCGTGGCACTCCACCTCGCAAACAAACGACTCTTCGGCTCGGCGTCGACGTTTTAATTTTCTGCGTACGTCGTCACTTGAGGCAACTTTGTTGCGTCACAATTCCTGCCTATATTGCCCTTTTGTCCTCACTTTATCCGTTTTTCATTTTTGTGTTTGTGAATTTGCAACTTTTATTGTTTTGAATATTTTTTGTATATATCTTCTCACTAGTTTTTCTTTATAGTTTTGTTGAAATAATTTTTTTAAATTTCGTAAAACATTAAAGTCAGATTTTTACTTTTTCTGCTGATTGAGATATGATGAAATTCATTGATGAATATATATAGCTAAATCGGATCCGTTTTCCTCTTGAAATATTATTTCGTGAAACCTTGTGAAATGTTGGCGTCGATATGCATTATCGATCGCGAATGGAAGCCAATACTCGGGTACTTTTCGATTTAGATGAAAAGCGTGCTTTCAGTCTCGCAAGTTTATCAACCGCTCTTGTTTTGCTAGTGTATCTAAAGTCGTTTGAAGTATTTCCTTCTCAAAGATTTGTTGAACATTTGAATCCGAGTTTAGGAATCAGTTATAAGCACATAATTTTGTGAAGCTGTTAATCAAAAGAATAGGTGAGCAAATGAAAAGACTTTGTTTCATCAATTAAAATGTGAAATTCACTTTTTAAAACTCTTTTTTAAACTTGAAAATAATAATAAAATAATTTTATTTTCAAACTTATAAATAAAAGATGGTGTGATTGAATTAAATGAATTCTTCAGAGTTGATGCATGAGGAAGCTTCAAAGAAACAAGCAAACTTTGAAAAATGTATTTAAAAAAATCTTTTTTATTTTCTATTATGACAAACAATATGCGAGGTTTTAATTATATGAGAAGACATCTCGTGACAGTATTTCTTAAAGAATAGATCATGAGTTTTGGAATATCAAAACATCGATTCTCTAGGCGCACAACGCGCATAATCACGCCACACTGCAGTTTAACATACTGTATTTTAAAATATTAAATCTTAATTCCCTTCTGATTCTTGTTTGTTTATTGCCTTGGTCTGAGGCTTGTTTGTGACATTGTGACTACAGACTTCCATGTTTTAAAAGTCTAAAATCTGTGAAAAACATTCGAAAAAATTATTTGTAAATTATTTTCGTTTTTTTTGTTACTAGTCACCCTCTTCTTTTCCTCATTTTTGTCGTTTTCATCATCATCAATCATTCAAACATAATGACAGCCGTTTTTTAAACAAACAATTTTCGATGGCTACATCTCAAATATTCAAAAATGGATTCAACATGCTTTGATGATTTGAATAAATGGGAAAAATATTTGTAAAAATGGTTTAGTTCCAAAACCAAAAAAAACAAATTGACTTCAGTGATCGTCCCGAGAGTTCTCCGAGTTCTAATGAAAATGAACAGGGTTAACATTCTTAATTAAATTGAATAGATTTTTCCAAATTATAATTTTTTTAGCGCTGTTTGGAAAAGTGCTCAACTTTTTAAGGTTTCGTTCTTGCTAAACTATTATTAGACATGCTTTTAATATTTGTTTTTCCCTAAATAAACTTAAATTTAAGTTTTAATTATTTTTTTATATATTGTATCTAATGTATTAAATTAGAATATGTTATTTTTTAATTTTTGTTTTTACATTTGGTTTATTGCTTAAAAGAATTCTAATTGGTTGATAGATACATTTCTCGGGCCAAAATAAAGCGCTGATTCCTATTTATTCGTTAAATTAAAGTTTAGAATAACGATCTCGAATCTCTAGATTTTTGTAAAAATTTCTCTATAAAAAAATTCTCAATATAGCATAAAACCTTAAAAAGTATGTAAAAGAAGAAAATGTTTGTTAAAATAATGATGTGGAAAGCCATAAAAAGCCTTGGCTTGTTGAATGGAGCTGACTCACCTCTCTTTGCCCCGAATATATCTTTGATATTGATACTATTTAATACAGCGGAGTTTGCCTAACGTTGAACTGGGAAGCAAGACCTGCTTTGCTGAGAAAATGACAATGCTTCATTTATAAATTCAAAAATTATGTAATAATGTTTTAATAGTAAATAACTAAAGCGCATGCACTAAATGCCTAGCTTAATTATGGAAAACTTGGTTTCGGTCGATTAAAACATTATTACACTAGAAGTTTCTTATGATGCTGTCTTTTTACTCTTTTTATCACGCTGGGCGTTGAACCGCCCTCTTTCAGTTCAATTGTGCCACCGCTTATTTATCGTTCTACTTAACGCTCTTGCGAACTCTCTATACAACTTGCGAACACTATTATTATAAATTATCTCCTTTCTTTTTTCTATATTGTTTTAATTCTCTTAGTTACTATTCAAAATCTAATTATACGTTTTCTATTAGATTTATATAACTAAAAACATCAAACAATATTTCCAATCTTATAAAAATTGTTAAACTTTAATAATGTATCAGATCTTTTTATTTTCAATGTTACCTAACTAGATTAGTGAATAATTGACTTAAAAGTTTAGTTTTTGAAATTTTGCATTTTAAATATATTTTTCATTATTCTTAAAACCACATGATAAAATAGAGGATAAACAGTATAGGGCTTCATGGCTCTATTCTTTCTAACAATGCTGTAAACTTTCTTTTAAAGTATTTAGAGTTTGTATAAAAAACCAGACAATCTTTACAAAAATTGTCGGATTTTAGATTTTTTCCTATTTATAGTTTTTACATGATTTATATATTAAGTGAATTATTTTTGTTGAACAAATATTACTTTTATTGATATCAATTTTATTAAACTCAAATATTTGCTCAACGCAAGATAAATCCTGTCTAACCAAATCTCGCACAAGGCCACTTCCAAATATTGTCCACCAATATGTATTAGTTCAGTATATAAAACAGAATAATATTTTTTCAGTTAATCTAATTATAAACTTTGTCATGTATTCTCATCAAATTGGGTATTAAAATTTATTTACATCTATTTATTTTCATACTTCTCATCCTATTTGAATATTTTCACAAAAAATATTTGTGCAATTCCCTTTGATTGCTTTAGTGGAAAAAACGGATGTTAATTAAATGCGGGTGACGAGGCCACCTGGAGATTTTGTTTAGTAAAATGTTATGTAGTAATTTTTCCCGGATAATCTTTTACAAATAATTTTCATAATGTTGACTATATTTATATGTCTGAAGAATATTAATTCAAGTTTTAAGTTGGTGCTTGGCCTAAAATATTTTAGCCTGTCTTCACCTTGCATTTTTTATCGCATTGCGACTTTGAATTTCATCTTTATACTTACCAATATTTTGAGCTTTTAGATGAAATTTATTGTGAAATATTGTCTTCCAAATTGAGTCAAGAAAGATTTATTGTTTGGTTATAGCATGACTGTCACAATTTAAGTGTCTATTTTTCATACATGAGCAATTGTTTCTCCGGCTTTGCTTACATTTCATTTACTTGTAATGTATGGAATGACAAAAGATTGACTGGTGGGAATACTTTTCAAAGGTTTAAATATAAGAGCCATAACTTTATCTACACTATACGATTAATCTACTACCATCCAACAAAACTATTTAATATAATGTTCGTACGTGTACTTAGTCTAAAAGCGTCCAGCCAGACTTAATAGCTTCTGTTGGAAGTGTGGGACTGTTGGGCTCCAGGCATCTTCCGATAGCAAATCTTTGCGAAGACTTCAACATTTTCTAGCAAGAATGTTATATCGACAACAAATCTCATCGCATATCGATCCAGGGCAGCCAACGCATGAAGTCGGCCAGTTAAAATCATGGGCAGTGATTCGGAAGCTGCGGAGAAGTATTTCGTTCAGCCTCAAAAAGAGGCATTCTAACTTCTTATCTGCGTCAGCTTATTGATGATGATGGTGAAGATTGAAAAATTACTTGAATGAAAAAAGTAAATAAAAGTTCTACAACTATTCAGTCATTTGGACCAAGAAATCTTTTACTTTACATGCCAATTAAATAAAGAGGATTTGCCTTTTCAATATGCTTCTCCATAAGCTATTTAAGTACCATCCAATTACACAGATTGCAACTTTTTCGTTTCAATAATTTACTAAGAAAGTGAATATGAAGACTAATAAACTTATTGATTATAAAAATAAACTCAAAACAACAATTCATTTTTTTATCAATTTAAAAATTAAACTATCAAATCAAACTGAAGCTCAAAAAATTAAAATTTAAAAAACAATAAAAGCAGTTCTGTAAGACTTTGTAACTGAAACTTTGTGCCGAGTAGTCAATAAACATTCATAAAGACGCCGTTGCGATGTTGACACAGGCTGCGAACAAGCAAGAGTTTCCTTGAGTGTGTAGCATCATTTGCTATTTATTGCTGACGCCCATGCCGATTTTCCATTTGCAGATCGATTCTGTTCACACATAGCTTTCGTGTTTAAAGTTTTTTCCTTTAATTTGTTTAAAAAGACTTACATTTTAAATTGTCTAAATACTCTAATCTGAGTTTTGCGTATCAAAAGCATCAACCGCAGGAGTATTTATCTGAATTCGTATCAGCAGCTGTAGTAACAAGCATAGAGACAACTAATAGCAGTGGTTGTTCAGAAGAGTGATGGATGCCAGGAGTGGGAATTAAATGATGGAAACTCAAAAGTTTCTGGCTCAGTTTTTTCTCTTTCTTCACTATCAATTGTACTTTTCCTACAATCATTTGAATATATGTGCAATAGGTGCACGCTAGCATGGCAGTTTATACACATACGTGTGTATAATTATAGATGAGAGTTTATATAAAATCGCGTGGCATGGACGGAAGGTTTTGTGAGGCTAGAAATGCATGCATTCTGACCAGTCACGGCGGAAACTACAGCTCCTGAAAAATAGTTCCGAACTTCAGATGTTTATTGCTGTCCATTATAACTCCTTGTTTGATTGATGGAAATTACCAAAGTTTCTTCCATAATTGGTCTTTATAAAGGGGAACAATTAGTTTTAGCTCTGAAAAATGTTACTCTATTGAGCGCTTTATAGATTTAAAACCAAGCTATTTTATTTTAGAACGAAAAATATATATAAAATATTCTATTTGAAAAACAATCAAACTTTAAAAATAAATAATAACTTTTAATAAAAAACTAAATAGTTTCATCTACTTGAAGAAGCAAGTGAAAGTGACAATGTTCGAAGCTCTGAGGACCCTGCTTCTGCTCAGCATCACCATGAATGTTGCAGCATCTGCAAGACCCGTTTCGTCAAAGCGAGGTTGTTTTGGTGTTCGCAATTTAAATTTAGTTTTAAAATATAGTTTTAAAAACTTGTTTTTTAAAATTTCATTGAGATCTCAAGTATTAAACAAATATTTTGAGTGTGCTTTATAGCCAAGTCGAGTTTTAAAGCTTTTAGAATTCAAAAAAAAAGTTTGGGCGGTTTATTCAATAAGAAGTCTGTAAGGTTTATCCAATTAAATTTTTTTTGCTCTTCAATCAAGTTGAAATGACTCTATTGAAGTATTTCCTTTTATATCGTTGCAAAGCTTCATAGTAAATCACTAAATATTCAATGATTTTGAATTTTTTTCATATTCTAAAACAAATGTATCAATCACCGTGAATTTTTAGTTCGTTGATAAACTGTAAACATGTTTTATAAAATTAATAATTTATATTTCACATCATCATTTTAGTATTTTACACATTATTTTCCAGCGATTTCGTAATCCATATTTCATTTTCCAAACACCAACTTCACGTTATGAGGTGTTGAAAATCGGCATTGAATCGATTGCAGCTGTCTCAAACTGAGAATAGAATAATTGTTCACCAGACGCTGTGAATGATAGACCGTAAAAATATAAAAAAAACTCTAAAATTATTTTATTAATAAATAAATAAATAATAAACCTTTTCTCATTAATCTCAAATCAGATGAATAAATTGTTTTGAAAATTAAAATCTAAATCCCGTTTTAAATCGGTTACCTGCATCGAATGTGTTCGAAGCACTGAAGTTATTGTTGCATTGAACCATTAAATATCGCATGAATAAAAAAATAAAATGTTACTGCTTTGACTGTGAGAGGGTTTTCCAAAGATTAGATTTTAAATCTATCAAGAAAATACCTAATTAGCCTAATTAATTAAAATAATTGTTAGATAGATTTTAGTTTAAACAGAGTTAATTTTCGTTAAAATCTCAAAATGATAGTATGCCGCAATGTCATAAACGGCATAAGCTATGAGAATCTAGTGTTCAAAACTAACGATGAAATTAACACCCGTGTAAACATGCGTTGAACACGTGAAAATGATGAATAAATGATGAAGACATGAAACGGAAAAGAGGTTGAATTAAGTGAAAGTAATTGGCATGTGTGCTGTCGTGGGAAAGTTCATCTATTTGACATTTTAAGCAAAATGTTGCGAATTCTTTTTTTGGATGAAAATATTTAAAGTTGTCATGAAATAATATTTTTTATATGAAATAAAAAGTTTTGAAAATGATGATATTTTTTTAAAATGAATTAGGTTACATGACTTGAGAAATGAGCAAATATAGAAATATAAATTTTCACAAAAAACATTTATTTTTTATAGGTTTAAAAAAATTTGGTTTTTAAAATGAAAAAATGGAAAAATCCATAGTTAGTAAATTTAACTAATCATATTTCAAAAAATTTAGTAAAAAATTGATATAACCGGACGAGTGTCGTGAGGTAGGCGAGAAAACCAGTGTTATTTTCGTAACGAAAACGAAAACGACAATTCTGAATAATCGTTCCACGAAAACGAAAATAAAAACTAAACTTATTTTCAAAACGAAAACGAAAATAAAAACTATAATTATTTCCAAAACGAAACTGAAATAAAAACTATAATTATTTTCAAAACGAAAATTAAATAAATTTCTAAGTATGCCATAGGATGTAAATGTCTAATTTATATGAAAAATATATGTCTATGTTATAAACATTATCTTTAGGTTTTATGAAAGTAGCGCCATTTATAAAACGTTATTTTATTACCGCTTTGCTTTGTCAATTAAATTATCACTTATTTTGATCGTAAATTTGTTTTTATATTTCAAATTTGTTATTACTCATTAAGTTACGTACTCAATTCTTATAATAATTCAATTGACTGTTAATTTTTAAAACTCATTTGTTGTTAATATACAGTTCTATTTTACCGTTTCATTTTATGATCAATTAATTTTTTTTAGATATAAAAAAACCGTGTTTAAAGTTGTAAATTAATATAATTTCAAAAATAAAATGAAAATAAAAACTTTAATTATTTTTACAACTGAAACGAAAATAAAAACTATAATTAATTCCAAAACGAAACTGAAATAAAAACTATAATTATTTTCTGAAACGAAAATAACACTGGAGAAAACTTGGTTGTTTTTATTATTAATAATAATAATAAAAAGTATAATAATAATAATTAAAAAAAAATAATAATAAATAATAATAATAATTATTATTTTTATAATACTATTTTTAAAGTCTGAAATTAATGATGAAACTGTAATCGTTTTCAATTTAAATACACGGTTCTTTTTAGCTTTAAGTATAGGACCATATTTTGTAGGTAAAAAAAGTAGCTTTTAAAAAAATTAAATACCGTAAAATACCAATACATTCGCACACTTTTAAATACATGTTATTATAAAATTACGGTAGTTGTCAATCAGAAATAATAACAATTTCAAAATGCATAGTAGTTGTTGGAAAACTGCTTGAAAAGGATGAAAGTTGAGACGGTCCAGTTTAGTAAAAAAATGTGAAAAAGCTAAATTTTGACAGTTTGAAAAAATATTTTCCACTTTGTTATTTTGTTTGTTTGTAATTTTAAAAAATAGCGAAATAAGAAAAAGATGAAAAGAAATGCTTTTAAAAGTTTTGACAACAACCCTCTCCTAATAAATAGAAATAAATTTAAATATGTCATGAGATAGCAAGAAGTTGGCCTAAAAAGTGTGAAAAAAATTTTTTTAACGAAAAACTTTGAAATATTTTATATCTTAGATGAAAACCAAAAATACATGATTTATTGGTTTAACTAATAATAGAGTACTTATAAAAAGTTAAATTTTCACATTTTACCATAATAGCTGCTAGTTTTGTTTTACAATGAAAAATGCGTAAAAACAAAATTTCCAACTTTTTAAACTATTTGTATTGAAACTGATCGGTTATCATTACTTTTATACAAATTTTGAGTAAAAAAATAAAAAATAATATTCCTTATACTTTTCAAAAGTAAAAATTTCCAATAAAAAACCTTTTAGATTGATTCAAAAGCAAACATATCTCAATAGTATACCTCATTTCAATTTAGAAACCAATGTTTAAATTTTCATAAAAGTATAATTTAAATCCATTAAATATTTTCTTATAGCGATTTTTCTCACATTTAAAAGTGGTGTTTAATAAATTTTTGAAATAAAAAAGTTTAATAAAATAGTTTTAATAACTAATTTGACTACCCCTCACATTCACCTCACCCGCACCCCCATCACCATCGCCACAGCACTACTATCATTACCAATACAGCATCATCATCAACGCCACCATTGAAGGCAATCCGTGTTATTTCATTTGAATTGTATCAAAACTATTGAAATAAAAAGAAATATTGAATTCGAAGTTCAAATTAATTCCTTTCCAATTTGCATTTAGCGATCAAAATTTAATAAAATCCTAATATAAGTCTTTACGTCTTTCTCAATGCGACCATAAACTCCTAAATCAATCTTCCTTATCCTACAGCCAAAATTGCCCTCATCCTCTCTAATTCAACATTTTCTCGCTAATAGTTTCAAATATCTTCTACTTTTATTCCAACTCTTCTTTCATTTTCATTTGGAACTTTTTGCACGTTTCAAAGTTCAGCGTTCGAGTCTTTAAAATCTTCGCTTGGCCATTAAGCTTTCTATGTAGTGGCCAAGTGCTCGGTACGACCAGGATGTATCGAAACTATTAAACTCGTGCCGATATGCTTCGCAGCTATAAAGTGGTGTTTTCGTGCAGACGCCGCAAGTCTAATAGCTGCATTTGCTTTCTTAGAATTGGACTGGCAACGTCATAAAAGCATTCCTTCAAGCACAATTTAATAGAATTTCTTTTTTTAGCAATTTACAAGATTATTTTTTAATAGGATTTTAACATATTTCATAATGATGCTCAAAGTTGAAAATAAATACGAGTTGAGATGAAAGGTGTTTTACAATTTTTTCCGTAGTTTCGGTTTTTCTATAAAAATTCAATCCTTTTCTATTTAAAACTTTTTTCTTTTTAGATTGAAGATTTCTTAACATGTCATTTTTCCAATTAAATTAGTTATTTTGTTTAAAATTGTGAAAATTATCGCTACAAAAAAAACGAATTGAGTGTATAATCTACTCCGTTATCATCGTCTACCTTCTGATCTTCTTCATCAGCCTACTACTCCTCAACTACTACATCATCATCAGCTTTCCTTGAAGATTTTACTCTAGCATTAGTCATTGTCTCTTTCATCGTGAACTTTAGTGTATTTTCCAAAGCATTAATCCTTTTCAAAAGCATTTTTTAAAAGTAAAAAAATTTGAAATCAATAAGTTTCAAAGATTTTGAATAAAATTTTAGCACGCATAAGTTATGAAGATAATGTATTTATATTTATTTTTGAAAACATTTGTATGAATTTAATTTTTTTTTGTCGTATGAGAATCTATAAATGAGACCAATAAATATGTTAAATAATCTTATTTTTCCTAATTTAAAATGTCAACAGGTTATGGCAGCAATAATTCAATAAATATCTTCATTATTGTTTTTTAAAAGTATTATTTGTTTGAAATATATTTTACAGTTTTTTACAAAGTATTTTACATTATAAAATTTATAAGCCGCTTTTCACATTTTGATGAAGGTATTTAACGTCAAACCAACTTTTCATTTCAAATAAGCTTAATGTCTTTATTAGATTAAAAAATATTTTCCTAATTTATTAGAAAGCCATCTATCTACGTGTCATGAATGGTCGCATACTCATACAAGAGATATGGAACTTGCATTTAAACCTTATTCCGTTTTAAAACTTATTGCGAGACGTTTTATTTCTAGATTTTTAAGCCCACCGATAAAGTCAAAACATTGAGTGCGAAAATTATTGGCCATTGGATTCCTATCTTCTGCATTGTCGTCTTTTCCTTTTTATCTTCATTTTTTCTTTACTTCGAAAATTCATCTTGTTTTCCATCAATTAAGATTTTTTTACTCCTTTTATCTTGCTTTTGACGTTATCAGTTTACGCTTAAACTTTGAAATAATGGCCCCGTCAGTTTTAGATCACATAAAGACAAGTCACATGAGTTATATGGCATCTTTTGTCGTCAATTTTAAACTCTCCACCTTGGTCTCATCATTTCAATTCCATCAAACTCATCGTGCTTTCAACATCACCAAACGGCAGTATTATCATCTCCTTCTCCGCCGCGAAGTCTTCATTCCAATTACTTTTCCAAAACCTTTATCGTCGTCGTCCATCTTTTCCCGCCACTCTCCTCAACGTGCCACAACAATCCTCTGTTTCTTTCCATTGAACGTGCATCAAAAAAAACTTCTACAAGATTACTCCGTTCAACAGAAATTAACTTTCTTTTCATATATTCTATTTTGGTATTTTTGGAAACCAATCAATCAATCAAATCAATTTCTATAGCGCTCTTTCCTCAAATTCAAAAGCTTGGGTCTGTCAAGCCGTGAAGAATGAAGATTATAAATTTTAAAAAACAATAAAAAACATATTTTAACTAACGTTTGTTGCAAATCAAATTCAAGTTTAAAATGGATAGCTTGAAGCTTATTTTCTAAGAATGAAAGAATTTTCTTGGCGTCGATGCTTAAATGAATTACACTTTAAAGTTTAATTATCGAGAAGCCTAATGATTATCCATCCTGAATGATTCATTATAAGGGATCCTTCGCACCGCACCATCATTATTAACTTCATCATTGGCATTGTTAATGATAATATTAACCAAGTTTCGAGCTTTAATTTTTTATTAATAATTATTTTATTTTACTTCAAATGTTGATATTTTGAAATTATTCTTTTTATTCTTAAGGTGGTTTGAGATCTTGAGACTATATTTTCATCGATAGAAAGTTAATTTATACTATTAACTTCAGACGAGTACACTTTTTCTAAGGCATTACTTTTCTTACATAATAATTAACTTTTACTTTGAATAAAATCATCAAAATCTAATTTTAAAACTATTTTCATGTTTTATTGTAGTAATATTCTATCATCATATAAATATAAATATATTTTTTACCTAAAACTTTGAAATATTTTTTGAAAAATTTTAAACCAATGATTATGAAATATTGAAACAGGAGACGACGGAAGACCTTTTGTCGGTCCTTAAATTACACTGTCGACCTTACAAAAGTCTGCAAAACATTTTCGAGTGTTTATTTGTTTTTTTCTTTTTTCTAGTTGAAGAATTAAACATCACTTTTTTCATGATTTCAAGTATTTGATACGGTTTTTCCCAAACAAAAAATGTACAAAAAATAATTTTAATTCAAAATTAATTTGCTTCTGTTCTAGAAAAGCTCGCCCACTCGTTACCTTTAGGATATCGCAAAATATTATTTTATTGAATAAAGTGGGGTTTTTTCAAATTAATTATATATATATTTAACCTATAAATAAATAAATAAATAAATTTAAACTGTTTTATTTATTATTAAATAAATAGTTTTTTTAGTTTTTGGTTAAATAAACTTTTGGATTTAGAAATGGATATCCGAGCTCGGGGATACACGAGTGTTAATAAAATTTCCTCGAATTAAACCATTTATTCTAATATAAGAATAAATGACTAACAGAATTTGAATATAATTATTTAAACATTTATTATAGTTTTAATATGCTGTTGAAAAAGCAAGAAAGCAATAAAAATATTTAATAAACAACTGCTTAAAAATAAGAAATTTCATTCGAAAAAAACTTTCTTTAAAGTTATTTTTTGGGTCAAAAGAACTTCGAGAAATTACTTAAAGTTTGCGAAGAAGCACGAAAAACAGAATTCCACAAAGAAAATGAATTATTACCTTCGTTTTTCAAACTTAAACAAATTTCTTTGAAAGGTTTCAAAAGCACGGCACATTTGCTATTTATATAAATCTTATAATTTTAATAATCATAAATATTAAAAAGATATATACGTTCATTTAATTTGCAAAAATAATTGTCGAATATTAAAAGTATAAAACTTGAAATTATGAAATAAATCTCAAAGCATAAAGGCTTTTCCCATTACATCGTCTGTAGGGCATTACGATGTACTTTAGCGGCCGCAAATGAAGGCAATTATGACACCAGTACGCATGGCAGACGACGAAGCAATCAAGGACAAGGAGAGATTCCCATGTAGATGCAATTAGGTGCGGATGAGGCTCTAATGGAGTTATGCGGGCCTCTCCAGCTCTTCCACTTGCTTCAGTGCGCCTAGCTGCCTGCCTTCTTTTGATCCCACGCTCTCGCCTCTGATTAACTCGCATGCGCTTTCAAGTTTTTGTGACGTATCTAGATCTTTAATTTAGTGTATCGTAATTTTTACATTTTAAGGCTTTTAGATAGTAGTAGTTATTTGAAATAATTTTTATACAATCGAATGTTTAGCTTTCAATTTTTAAAAATCTCAAATTTTATTTTTGATATTTTGTTTTCCTGAGTGTCATGCTATTACAAACAAATCACATCCAATACATAAACTATGCATACAAAACCATAGGATTCAGGTTCAGAGTAATTTTTTAGTGATTTTTTGATTTTTTTTCAATTTTCTGTACAGAGCAACAACCATTAGAATATGACATACCTAGACGAACACTGGTTGCTTTATGGCTATGCTCAGTGTGGTAGTTGGAAGGAGGATATCTTTACGCTTGAGCTCAGCAAAGGCCATCTTGTATTTTCTTTCATTTGGTTTATGATTTTGAAATAAATATGCTTTTTTAATAAAATTTGGTTCAAAGACAAGACCGTTTTTGTTTTGTTTTATGAATATGTTTATTAATTTATTGTTTAAAAAAAATGTTTTGTTTTAAGACAAATAATTGAGTTTAACAGCTTTTATCTTTTTTTCTAAATGGCAACATTTTCCCGTTTTCATTGTTCAAGATATTGTTTTTTGCAAATGTAAAAAGTTTAAAGAAAGTGATTTCAAAGTTTTGAGACTATTATTTATTGGAAATAAAAACATTTTTCTAATTTCTTTTGAAGTATTATATAAAAAATAAATAAATAGTATTTTTAAATTGAATTTTCTGAACAAAAGCTGTTTTTAAATGCTTTTTTAAAATGTGAAACTCTGTTACATAAAAAAAGTTATTTTAAAATTTCTTAAAATAAACTTTTTCAAAGTTTTTTTATTAAACAAAATTAAAAAATTTAATTTATAAAAACTAAATTTAATTTATTAACAACTATTTTAGTAGATTCAATCAACTTTTTCAAATATATTTAATATAAAAACTTTTTTTTTACAAATAAATTGTCTAAGAATTATTTTTAATGGAAAAAAATTAAATGGAAAACTTTTATTTTGAATATTAAATCACATGATACTTCATTGATAAAACACCCAAAAATTACTCCCAATAAAAACCCTAACGACTGTTTCATCCCAAAAATCATTCTAGCGACGATTCAGCTCAAAAAACACACATTAAACCAACCACACAGTTACAAAATTCACACTACTACATCACCTTCACAACTACATCAGATACACAACCCAAGCAAGCACATAAGTCACACCAAACTGCATATAGCACACTACAACTACACACGCCCAGCATTATCGTTTGCATCTACGCATCTGTACTCTTCTATTTATACTGCCCGAATAACAGGCTTTCCAAGAGATTCCATGACAACTGAGATGCTATCAAACAAAATAATAAATCCATCAAATATATATTGTTTTTTCTCAATATTTTAATAAAGTTCCTTTAGTTTTTGTTGTTTATTGTAAATAAATAAAAAACGATGTATAAAAATTGTGAATATAAACTTTTATTTTGAAACAATGTCCTGGGGTCCGGACCCTTCACTTTTTTCAATAAAAACATTTTAAACTCTTGATTTGATGCGAACATAATCGTCAAACATGGCATAAAACAGAATTTTTTTTACATATTTATACATTGTGAGTATGTGTAGTTATAGCTGTCAAAAATAAAACTTTTCATCGCTTACTTATTAAAAACAGAAGTTAAAAAATGTTTTTTAAGTGGGGAAAGAAGGTGTCTAGACCCCAGGACCCCCCCGGATCGTCCATGCTGGTTAGGACCCCCCCAAGATTTGCAGCAAATCGTCGCTCCTGCAACACTGAATTATCATTTTGAACTTATTTATTTTTATAGGTCCACTTTTAAATTAATAAAAAAAACTTGTTTCGAATACTTTTATTACGACAAAGCTGTGATGAATCGATTTCTTTAACTTTCATCAATAAAACTAAAATGAATACGCAATTAGTCAAAAACTTGAAAACTGTTTTATAATTTCATAATATTCAAAGTATAAAATTATTAAAAAATATAATAGAATAATTATAAAAAGATATTTTCAAAAAGGTTCTAGTAATGAAATGTTCACTTGAGATTAATGAAGATCTCAACGAAACTGTTTTAATATTCAAGTCACAAGCTGTTCGCCTGCATAGGGATTCGCCACAGATACTAGAAAAAATCAGAAAAAATGAGAAAAAAACAGAAAAAATTAGAAAAAATCGGAAAAAATCGGAAAAAATTAGATTGGAGATAGAATGTGTGTGTTCGATGGTTGATACAGAAAGGATGTTATAGTATGGAACATTTTTAAAAAGCTGAAAACAACAGACATATACAAGGAGAAATTGGTACTTTAATTATGTTAAATGAAAATTCCCATTTTTAATTTAATAATAGAATAAATTTGATCACATAAAAAACAAAATAGATATTTGTTTAATTAGTTTTTATCCAACCATATAAATTTGAAATATTTGTTGCTTTCAATAAATGCACTTCAAAATCCCTTTTGAAGTAAAACCAAAACTATGACAACGTTGAATAAACTTGATGTTCTGATGATAAGAAAATCAAAATTTCTGAATAATATTCAAAGTATATTATTCTATTTAAATGGAATGTATTTATATAAAAATGTGCAAAAATTGTTATTAAAAGAGTTTTAATTTGCAGAAAAGTTTCTACTATGTAGTTTCGGCTAATATAATTAATTAAGAGTTTTTCAACACAAAATCAAAAGTTTTTGTAATCGTCATTAAGGAACCACGTCCAAAAATCCTATGTCAAATGAAACTATTTTTCTTCGAGAAAGTATTTCACGCTTGCTTTTCAATGCATTTCACTGTATTCGGCGCTTTAACAATATTATTAAACTTGTTCCTTTAAATTATTTTTGGACTTTTTACAGTTTATATATTTAATTGTAAAATTTTTTATTAAAAAGTTTAGATATTACTTTTAATAAACTATTTTTAAATAAACGTATATGCATTATTCAGCGTTGAATAACCTTGAATGCCTTTTTTACGTTTTGTAGTTTATCGTATTACTTTATGTTTTTAGAATTAAAATAGTACAGAATACTTTATCGGATATTTTGAAGTACTCTTTTTGATCTGTCGTGGTGAATTCAGTTTTTATTTTTGTGCATTGTTGAATTCGAACTAATAAGTCATTCGTGCAAAAACATTAAGAATGCACGAGTTCAAAAGTAAAAGTAAAAACTTTAGGAATTTTAAAATGTAAACTTTAAATAAAAAGTTGTGACTTTTGTTCTAATTCAGAAAACTATTTCCATGATGAATTTTCTTTTTGTCATTTGGAAGAGTTTATCATGAAATCCATCGAGATCAAAGCATATAAAAGTAGAATAACTTAAAAGCATAATTGAAACTTTTGTTTTTTTATTGTTTTTCCAGTTATGAAAAAATTGTGGATATAAAGTTATCTAATTTCAAAGCTTGATATTTGTATGACATTTATCATTTTGGCCGTTCTGGAATTCAAAAACTTAAAAATTATCTTTTTTTTAAATGCCAAATGTCAAAATTGAAGGTTCCGATTCTTCGTTTCTCGGTGGCGACGTCATAATTGCATCAGCTTTCATCGTATTTTCATTTATTTTTAACAAGTTTTTTTTTCAATATGAACCTGCTTTTGAATTTATGTAACCATAAATCCCTTCATTCATGTTTTTTGCTTAATTCTTTTAATAAACCCGTCAAATCTTTTCAATAGTTTTTTAAATATACATTTACAAATTTCCATTATTTTCAAATTCACACTTCTTTATTTTTTTCATACAAATAATTTAGCACCAAATCCAAAAAACAGATTCGCCAATCAACAGAAGCACCCTCCACCAGAGTCAACCTTTAAAAAACATTCACAGCAATCACTACAACTTCTACAAATACAACAGCAACATCGACAAAAGCAAGACCCTCTACAAATCAGCCAGTCTCGGAGATCGGGTCTTGCTTGAATGCGACATCATCTACCCCGATGATGACAAGGCTGAGTACATGATCTCCTGGTGGAAAAACAACCGCGAAGTGCCCATCATGAACTTCTTCAATGGCTACCAACCGAGAGTCGATGAAGGTAGAGTTGAATAATTGTAATATTTTAATTTGTTTGACAAAAATTAATAGAATTTTTAATTTTTATTTCAAAAAAGCTGAAATAAAATTTCTATTTTGAAAACAAAAACGATTAACAAACCAAAACCATTAAGTTTGTGCATAAAATAATTATGAAGTGAATAAAAGCGGGCCACAAAAGCGTTCATTAGCTAGTTTATGAACTTTGAAAAAATTAAATTCTCACTCTTAAAAATAAAAAACCTTTTAAAAATTTTTAGAAATTGAAAATCTTAAAAGCTTTTTATTTTTTTGCTACACTCAAACGACAGCCAATTTAAAGTTTGTGGAATTTATTGAAGCCTTTTTCATGTCTTCAAAGTATTTATAAATTAAACTAAAAATCTTCTTGTAATTTTCAAATTACTATTTTTTTACATTTCGAAAAAAGATTTTTTTATATTAGTTAGCGAGTTTTAAAGTTTTAAATATTCTGGATTTAAATATTTAGATACTACGTAACTTATGCTAGTTCTGAATGAGTAGATATAAGGTTGAGGTTAAGAAATATAAACTTACTTTTTTTAAAAGCCGTATTGTATTTTAAATATTCCTAAATTTAAATCTGAATAAATCTGATTCATTCTTTTTTTTTCAATATAAAAACCTAATTTTTATTTCAATGCGATAACAATGTGAGTTTTTACGAGAATTTGCCTCTAATGCCAAAAAATATTCTTTTGAAATTTTGAACAATACATTTATAGCTTCTGGCCTCTCAAGATTCTGAAAAGTATCTTTGAAAAAATATTTTGAAACTTCAAAATTAGATTTTAAATATCTTTACATAAAACAAAATTTAAATATTTTACATTAAATTATAAAAGAATTTTTTCATAATCAAAAAGGACTACAATTCTTTACCCTAAACTGTTCATATGACCCAGGGACCAATCCAGAAAGGATCCATAAAGTTACAAGAAACATTTTAAAGTGCGATTATCGCGTAGTAATCAGCGCATAATCTTCTTTCACTTTCGGCTGCTCCGATTAGGGGTTGCTAAAGTGAATTCTTTTTTTCTATAGTTTTATATTTTCTGCATCTTTTGCTCCCACTTCTTTTCCACCTTGGTCTTTTTGTCTAATTAGTCAGTATCCTTTTTTTCATTGTTTATTCTGTAACTTACTCTACTTCTATTACAAAGACTTCATATTTGTATACTTCATAAAGTTTTAAATTAAACAAGAACGTTAAAAATTCTCTAAAATCCCATAGCTTACCAAGGCCGCACCCGTCTGACACCGGAAGGCTCGATGTGGCTTGAAGACACCAGGGCGCATGACAATGGCTTCTACGTCTGCCAGGCCATGGAAGTGAGCGAGAACAAAGTCAGGATCGCCATCAACGGCTCCATCAACCACCTCACCGTCAAATGTATGTTTGCTAGTGGCGGAAGGAATTGTGAGATGTGGAATACTTTTTGCATTTGTCAATAATTTTGAAAACGCTGCTAAGAAATTGTATGTGCTTTCAAAACCAAAAATTTAACTTTGAAACTTTGATTTTCAGAATTTATAAAAATCATTTATGAGTTTTTATTCACAAAAATATTAAAAACCAACTTTCAAATGATGGTAATGAAATTTGCATTAATGTTGTTTAAACTGCTATGCCACTTGCTTACCAATATTTAGTAAATAATTTGCAAAGATCCACTGATAAGTATATCTTTTAATTGAAAAACATTTTCTTACCCAAACGTCAAAATAAGTAAAGAACGGTCCATATTGAACGTGGAACGCGTATGCTCAACTTTATTTATATTACTTCAAAATCGACAACACTAATAAAAACTAATTGCATTTGAATTTGTTTATTATATAACTATATTTATTTCAGATTTAAAATTTTGTTCTTAAACTTTTTTTAGTACCATTCAATAAAAATAACAAAAATCCAATAAATCCCGTCTGAAGGCTATCGTGACTTGAATCAAATTTGTAACTAAAAAATTATATTTTAAGAAACCAAAATTTAATATACTTTTCAAAGTATTGCATTGAAAGCTTTTTCTGATACTTCTATTTTAAGAATTATAAGTGTATTCCAAACCTATTGGCATTTCTAGACAATTGAAAATTGGGAAAAAATATTTAAAAAATTTAAAAGTCAAATTAAGTTCAACTAACACTTTATGCGTTTTAACCACAGTCAACACCTAATTCAACTGAAGCAATAACTGAAAATATCGCTTTTACAACATTACATAACCCTCGCATCACTGTCCCCCATAACTACTTCTCTATTTCCTTCATTTGCACGGGACCTTGTCATGCATTATAGTGTTACGGAAACAATCAGATAGTTTATGCGTTCTGCCTCCTGAGGTCCAGAAGTTTGACCTGTTCGAGAAGAACCAACCTTGGTTTTTAGTCCGTTTGAGACTCAATCACGGGTAATCTGTTGTACATTGTAGACATGCGATTGAAGCAATAAGGTGGATCTTTGTCAAATTCATTAAATTTTTTATTTTTTATTGGTTTTTCCAGACTTTAGTAAAACGGAACTGTTTGAAAACGTAGCCTGTTGTGAGTTTCCAACTCTCAGAATGGGCTGCATTGCATTTATTCTATACCAGATAAAACTTTAATTTTCTTTTTTGACAATTTTTTTATTATTAAATATATTGTAAGTTTGTAAAACTGATTTTAATTAATAAAATTGGAAAACACTTTTGAAGAAAAATGAGATGGAACAAGCGAGCCTCGTGGAATGTTTGTGTTATTCTTCATTAAACTATAAAACAACAACAAAATTTAAAAACACAGTTTTTATATATAATTTTGCAAATGAGTGCTTCAATAATGAAATTATTTAATTAATTTGTATATTAAATTTATTTCAGCATAAATTCAAATTTTTGTGTGAATATTATTAATGAGCCTATTGAAATTATTCGAGAAAAAACAAATTTCTAAAGTTTGAAAGCAAAAAATGACATGAATGAATTAATATTTCAAATAGAAAAACTTTTTTCTACATAAACTAAATAATATATAACTCAACTAAAAATGTTGACTGACAGCGTATTTTCTTATGTAAACTTTTGAAAATTGGGGGAAAATATTTCGATTTTGAAGAATCTAAAATCTAATCAAAAAATGTTTTTTAAAGACGAAAAGTGAATTATATTATCTAGTTTTTTTTATTCATCACAACGTGAATTTATCTTATCAGTTGTAGAAAACGTTTTCATTTATGTTCAGTTGGCGATGTTGATTTGATAATTTAAATGTAGGCCTTTTGTTGAGCTGTTATTGAGTGTCACTAATCCAGCCGTTGTTTGGCATTCGTATAAATTATTCAATAATTTAAGTTTTTATATTATTTCATCACGTAGTATACAATGTTTTAGGGCTGGTAAATTGACTAAACATTCATTGAACGATATTTCTCTTAGTTTTTTGGTATCATTTGGGTAGCTCTTTTTGGATATTTTCTATACAATCTATTTCAATGATGAACTACAAACACACACTGCTTGCTTATTCTAGATGGGGCTTGAATATACCTTTACATAGTAGTCTAAATTATAGATTAATTTGCTGTGGAACACCTTGTCAAACTTCTTCCGGAAATCAGTTTAAATGTTCTATTTTTCTTTGTTAAATACTGCAATTATTTCCGCCTTTTTCCAATCATCTGGTACTTGCCCGCTATTTAAAGAATTTTTAAACATATTTCCATAATTTTCTAATTTGGAAAATACTAATGGATGAGCACAATTATTCATTCATCCAATCGTCCAATTCTTCACACATTGAAACTCATGAGAAGTTGGAATGAGAAAGAGAGTGGCTCAAAACTGTCATAAAAATTTCTTTCCGCCAAACATGTGTACTCTGCAGAAATACTCTGTATGTTTGAATTTCTTTATATCTGCGTATATTTATTTATTGCCTGTATTTACAGGTGCATTTCGGTTTTTATATCTATATTTTTCTATATTTAAATTTTATTTAGTCATTTCAAAACCTGAATAGGCCTATATTAATTTACAAATCAATTTTTAGCAGTAAGAATTAAAGAAAACTAGAATTTTTATATAAAAAGAAATAACTTTAAATTAATTAACTTTTTTATAAATATATATGCCTGTTAAACTCTTGCTTCTCTTTTTTTAGATTCCTTGAATTTTTGTTCATTTAATCGGCATATTATGAATAACTACTTTGTTTTTGTTTCATTCAATTAATTTATAAATATTTTAGCAATTAAGGATTTCCTCAAGTATTCCATCATCCATCACAGCACCCGTTAGTTTTAATATTTAAATTTTACTATTGTGGAAAAAAGTCTAGAAAATCTACTTTGTATTTCCTCTCAACAGTTCCCTCTACATTATGACACGTTTTATAATCTTATCTCGCCGTCCATTCTTCAAGGGTAGCATTTGCATTCGGTCTTGATGTTCGTGTCGTCAAATGCATGTCCATCTTCCCCTCTTTTTACTTAATCACTCCAAGAAAGGTTTGTGAGGTTATTCAGAACTTTGTTTCGACTGTATTCAAAAATATTTAAAACTTAAAATGTCTTTAAATTGTCAAAACTTGAATGTTTTTAAGTCCATCAACGATAAAGTTTCTAATTCATTCAAACAAGTTATTATTTTTGCAATTAAGCAGAAAACGAAAAAATCATATTCACGCCAACAACTAACTTGCTTCATCAACTCAGCAACCATTTTATTCTGAAGCCAGAACATTTCTATTGAGCTATTGCAAGGTAATGCCATGCCTAATGGACTAGCGTGAATGGATATGTCAAAAGGTTTATTAAAAACCTTTTTATTCAAATCAGAGTTTTCGAAAAGTGGAAAATTTTGTTCAAGAAGTTTATGAAGGAAAAGTCTGTAAATTTCAAATTGAATTGCGAAGCTCGATGCTTGCATTCAATACATCGACATTGGAATGCAAGACACGACTTCAAAATAAAAATAAATTTCGAAAGAATAAAAATGATCTAATTGTGGAAAATGGCACTTCAAATAAAATTTCAAACTATCTTTTTTTCATAAAATGTATTATATTAGAGTACCTGAAATAGAAAACAGAAAACACTAAGTTATAAATTTTCAGTACTTAGTTTTTAACAAAATGAAATAAACTTTTGCAATCTAATTTCTCAATTTATCTCTTGGGTCTGTGCAAAAACCTTTTCACCTTAATCACATTCATCCATCTTTAAAATACTTTTTTCAATCAAACGACAATTGGTTTAATAGGATGTTTGAACTTTTGAAATAGAAGTCACTGCGTTTATTGTAAACGACTTGACGAATCAAAAGCTTTTGCTTTGAAGTGGCCATTATGAAAGAGCGTACAAGGTGGATTGGGTGGAAAGGAATGTGCAGAGACTTTGCTTTTACTCGCCTCGAGGGAAATCACCATGACTTTCATATATGTTTAGGACTTCCATTCTGACTTTTTTCATGTTTTTTTATTTAAAATATTGTATTTCGGTCTTATTTTTCTTTTTCCATGCTCAAAGTCTTTTAATATTTTATTTATTTATTGTTCAAGCGGTGTAATAAAACCTCAATCATTGTCATACCTGGCCGCATTAATGCGGAGGTCAGCAGTCGTTTATTTTTTTAATGATTTCTCTCGTCGGTTCATCGATACAAAAAATGATTTTGTATCCTTTAATTATACTCCTTGGGTGCTCTAATTATAATTTTTAGAAATATTTTTTAAAAACATTTTGATTAAAAAAGTCGTTTAGAAGCAGTGGGATTGAAATAAAAAGAAAACGAGTTAAAAAATAATGTCACCACGTTTTTAAAATATTTTTTTATATATTTATATATATTTGTTTTTGATAATTTTTCTATATTTTCAATATATTTGTTTTTTCCACTTTTTATACTTTCAAATCCCATTGTTAGCTTTTCAATGACTCGTTGTAGTTTTGAGATAATTCTCTTTTTACGATAATCGTCGCTGTTCTATAATTTTATTGTCATCTGGATTATTTTTATTATAAGCTATGTGTCGTTTTCGATATTTAGGAAACTTTTTGGATATAGGGATATTCATTTTAGTCACTGTTGTGCCTATAATAACAACTTTAAATTATTTTGTAGCCATTTTGTTTCCAATTATATTTTTTAAAATTTATTATTTATTTACTTTTCCACTCATTTATATTATTTTGTAACTGATTTAATGTTTTTTTAAATACTTGTAAAAATTAAAAAAAAACTTGCAACGCTGGATAGTTTTTTTAGTATTTCACAAAGGAATTTTTACTAATTTATTTTTTAAACTTTTTCTCTAGCTCTGTTTTATTAAAAAAGTTAATAAAAACAAAACCCTGATTTTTCTTGTTTTTTTAACCTTCTCTAAGCAATACTTGAAAGTTAAACCAGAATAAGTTCAGATTAGCTAATTGAACCTAGATTCAATCTGATGGTTTATTAGGTATTGATTACATACAATAAATTTGAACTGAATTAGAAATAGTTTAATTTTGTTTTAGTGCCAAATGTTGATAAGATTTGCCATCTAATTTGTGAGGACAGTCTTTTGCTCCATGCAAGGACCTTACGACCCGGACAACCTCCATTAGTGCAAAAGTAATTCTCAAAACTAAAAGTCATTCTGGTTTTCTAATTTTGAACTGATTAAGACCATATAATTTGGAATTAAATCGAATAAACTTCGTACTTTTAAATTAAAATTCAAATAAATTTAATGTTTTGAATTTTTATTCCTTCGAATTACACGTTTTTATAAATTTTCGAGTGCCCATTTAGCATATTTAGTTCGAAACGCGTATCAAAATATATCAAACAGCTCCATTTAAAAAGTAATAATCACCACGTCAGCACTCGAGTCAAAGCTTCCATCATTCGTTTCATCGAGGCAAATCTGCTGCTTATCTACCTCAGTGGACGTCCTGTCATACATCTTCACACTCGGCCGCTCCACCATTAGAGTGCGCTGATGTTTTATTTCAAATGACCATTAACAGAGAAAACATTTTTTTTGCTTTTTAATTCCGTCAGCAAAGCTAGGCTTGATTTATTATCACTAGAATGAAAACTCCCTTGTGATAACGACTACATTTCTTTCCTCATTAAAGCACTAAATGTATGATGTGACGCCATGGTGGCGAAGAGAAATTACTGCTGTCCTTTTGTGTTATATATGCAAGATAAGAAATTTCACAGTTGTACAAAATATGATTTTAAGTTCTTTTTTTGAGATATCTGAATCAACCAATCAAATAAATTTCTATAGCGCTCTTTCATCAAATTCAAGAGCGCTCAATGAATGAGAAAACTAAATAGAAATTTCTAGGAAAACTCTACTCGTAATAGATTCTGTGATCTATGCATGATTCTAATCGAAAAACCAATAATAAGGCATTCGAAATATAGTTATTAAGAAAGCGCTTTTATTATTATGAGTGACCCATGAAAAAAGTTCCAAGTGGGCGCTGATGGGCTTGAGTTTCATTCATAATGCACGAGTTGACGAATAAATAAGATGGCCGACTCCAAAAAATCACTTTTAGATTATTAGGATAATTATCGTTTTAACCTGATTAATTATTTAACTAAAATATTATAATTATTTTTAAGCGGGTCAATAAAAAAGTGAATATAGGGCTTCCTAATTCATAAAAAAACGATAAATAATAATCGTAAATTTAATGTTGCGTATGAATTATACATAGGCATGTGTGCTTATATACAGTGGGATAAGAAAGGAAAATTTGGCAGTTTCTAGGAAGCAAAGAAATATTAAAGGTTTTAAGAACCTCTTGAAAAGCAGTTGTATAATGGTCCTTTGTGTGGGATTGAGCGCTTCGAAAAAGAATTTCCATCACAAAAGCTTACAAATTTAGGTGTTTATATTCAACGAAAGACTTTAAAAAAGCCTATTTTGGAACTATGAGAAAGACTCTCAAGGTATAATTAGTGGTCGCCATGGTTGGCGTGCTTTCGTTACCACTGAATAATAGTTGCGCAATGCGATCGTGGCGCTATGTTTGCGTGTGCCGAGGTTGCTAGTAAGAATTTCTTTGATGCTTTACGGTCAGTCTTCTATAGCCGAGATAATTCTTTACGTGCGGAAACGTTTGCAATAAAACTTTCAATCGAAATTACAGGCTTTGCTCCAAATGCGAGTAATGAAAGTATCCTCGAAGTCTTAAGCAGTAACATTGGTGTGCTAACTCGAGTTCTCTGTCTTCATTTTCCTCTACAAAATCTTTTATAGTTGTTTTAAACAAAGTTTCTATAGAAAAAAGTTACACTGTTAGATGTTTTTTAAACTATTTTTTTCAAGTTTCCTATTTTTGCATGCATATTGTGCACTATTCTGAGTGGTTATTCCATAGGATTATAGGGTCTTTCAGTGCATTGAAAAAAGTCCAGTTCATAAATAGGTTTTTTAAAATGATAACTTTGAGAAAGAAATATGTTCTGTCAGTAGGAAAAATGTTACAAAAATAAAATGAAAGGTAAAAGAAAGATGTTTAAACCTTCACGCAAGAAAAAAATACACATTCTGTGGCATCGTCTTGACGTGAAATGTAAGATAAAGCGCACATCGAAACTTCAATTTAGTTTGGGAGATATAAAAGATACAATTCGAAGATAAATTGACATGCTGGTGTCACAAAATTTAAATGAAGTGTGAAAATGAATAAAAAGCTAAACTATGAGTAAGGAGATTCATTTCATTGATTGAAAAAACTAATGAATACTTTTGAAAATATATAAATCTGAAGTAAATCCAATTTTTTAGAACATAGACAAAGTAAATAGACTTTATAAAATGATTTAGATGTCTTTGTAATGCACTTTTTCTCATAAAATATACAACTTTTTCATTATTTTATGACATGGTTTTAAAAGTGTGTTTGTGAGTGGTCACGAATGTGTTTGGATAGGCATTTCTGTGCCTAGAGGCGTGTGGAAGCGGGAGTGTGCCAGACAATTTATACGTCTTTGCATAATGGAGTTTTCATCAAGAGCGAGGCATTTCAATTTTTCGTTTTATCTTTATTCACGCTTGGCAATGGTCAGTTTATGAACCTGTCATTTTTTTTCTTTTTTCATAAAGCTTCTTTGTGTTAGTGTTTTTGTTTCTAGTTTTTAGCCTTTCACTCCTTAGAAAAGTAATTTTTAAACATGAATTTTTACCTTTGTGTTCTAATCTAAAGTAAACGATTTGGCTTGATCATAAATTTAAAAATTATTCAACAAATTGACTTTGATGTTCAGCTGATTTTGAGAAATTGCTGGTTTCTAATTATAAAAGTATTTTTGTTCATACTATCTTATCTGGACTATTTGGAAGTATAAACAATAAATAAAAATATTCTCATTTCAAAATGACATGAAAACTAATAAAATTATAACATTTAAATTTATAAATAATTCATTGTCATTTACTGTTGTTTGGCTACCATCTTTCATATTGAATGTTTGTGTCGAAAGCTGCATTTCCCAGAAAAATATTTTCTAAACTTTTTTCGCTGAGTTTCTCCCAATCACGTGACCATAATATTTTACATAATTTTTTTAGTTAAAATTTTTTGTTTTTTTATTTATATTCTAAGACGCTTCCATTACTGGATTCACTTTTTCAGATCTAATGCATTCGTACAACTGTTTGCATTCACGATTTTAAAGTTTCTATGAAATATTTTTTTTTATAAAACCAAATTCGTGCATAGAAAATTGTATGGAATTTTTTCACATTTTATAATGAACTTTCATCTTATTTCAGTATGTTTTTCCTTTTACTTAAATCAAAATTTAAAAAAACAGTTCATACTATTCGTGTTATATGAATATTTCACTGTTCCGAATACAAGAAAACAAAGATTAAATTTTATTTTAGTTTTAGGTATACCTTACAACCTCCTGCATGTGATGCTGTCCAAAAGAATGGCTTGAAGGCAAATGTACTTAAAATGAAGTCCGTTGCAGCGCGAAAAAAGCAATTTGAAGCCAGAAAATATTTTTCAGTAAGTGCATTACTTTTGTCATGAAAGGGATTTTGCAAATCAACGAAAAAGTTTGCCTGCCCTTAATTTGATCGTGCAACCGTTAAGGTGTACAAAAACATCACTTAATGTTTGTCGGATCGTTAAATGTCTACAAAATGACTACAATACTTTTCCTCATCAAAAAATTGTCGATTAAAAGTATTAACTTGACTTCCGATATTTTATTTTTATTTTTATTAAGAAACTGGCCTCGAGCCAATATTGCAAGGCCTTGGAGAGAGTTGATCCATCGTATCATTTCAAATATATTTTTTCCGCTTATAAACAAAAAGCAAGTACAATTTCATTTAAAACAGTGAAAATCTTGAAAATAGTTTTAGAGAAAGGCTATAATTGCAAAGTGGCTTTCTTGCTAGCTTTATGAGACTTTCAGAATGAGAGTTTTTGTTTCAACTCTAAAATATTCCAAATGTTACCAAAAAAGAGAAAATAATAGTGTAGATAATAAAATATACAAAGAAAATGATAGACCAAAGTGTCGGAAAGCTGGTGAGGTATGAGAAGGGGTGAGATGGGTTGTTATTTTAAGCAGCGATAATGCACAGGGCTGCATAGAAGATTTGAATAGAAAGATGATAGAGAAAACTCGTAAAGACTAGCAGATAAAAGCTATAATAAAACCAATTTTTTTTAGTAGAAAACACATAAACTGAGAAAAGGTTGACAAAATAAAAGACAAAGTCTGGTTAAAAATGGTTATTTTTGTTTCAAAAGAGTGCTGACAAAAGCTAATATCTTTTATGTGTGTTTTTTTCTAAAATACTTTTGTGTTATATTTATTTTTCACACTCTTATCAAATTCTTATTCGAAAAACTTCTTATTTATCCGTTATTTCGAATGAGGTTTGAAAAATTATTCGCGATTTTATCTAAGATCAATTTTCGATGATACATTAATCAAAAACGTTTTTTTTAAATCAAAAGTAAAATAGGTGCATAAAAATAATAAGCTTTCACATTTTATAAAATTAACAAATTTATTAAAAATTCACTAGAAAAATTAGAGCCAAAAACTGTTTATTTTAGAAGTATAAAATAATCTAAGAAACATTCTAAAATTATTTTAAAATAAGTATAAAAAACTATTGATATTTAGAGGCAATTTAGAAACATAACCTTCAATATTTTTGCTGCGCGTGTGCAGATACGCATTTTTGATGTCTCGAGGTGCTTTATACAAGAGATAACATAGGCGTATTCTGTGTTGTAACAATGCCGGAAATTTATAAGACGTTCAGGAGTGTTATCTTTGCTGGTTCGCAAAATAAGGCGTTTTTCTGGGAAAACATTTTAAAATTGAGCATTAACAACGGGAGAGCCTAGCTGAGATAAAACTCAAACTATCAAACTGGGATTTCTAAGAAGTACAAGCTCTATTTATTGAAAGCAATTATTTTATCGAAAAACAAAAAAAAATACTTTTAATTTTTTCGAAACTTTGAAGTTTTTTCGGTTTGGTTTATTAAACTTATATAATTCAAGAAATTCCTATCTGGAATCTAGTCATTAGATTATGTGAATGTTCATTCTATAAATACTGAAGTTTTGAAAATAATAATTAGGAATGCACTTTTAGTTTCATTTTTATTAATTTAAATAGAAAAATGAACTTCTAATTTTAGTTTTAAAACTTTGAAATGAATAATAAGTTTATAATATTTAAGCAAAATCCTTCGCAGCAATTGCTTTTATTGTTAACTAAAAATTATTTTTTTTATTAATAAAAAATGTGTTTATTATATGTTCATTTTCCACAATATAGATATTTTTCGAAAAAAACAATAAAATATTAAGAAATATGAAGAAAAAAAATGAGAAAAGATTAGATGAATTAACGCTAGTTTATATTGACGTTTATAAACGGGGCTTAGCAAAATTTATAATCTTGCAGAATGTGTTTGCGAGACAATCAATATAAGGGATTATTCTTTATTTATAAAAAATATATTAAAATTTTTTTAAACAACTTGAACCTAAAACCGGTACAGCAATTGAACTTCAAATATTATTTTCTAAGGATTAATTCAAATAGTTTAGAATTCAACAAATTACTAACAAATAGCTAAAATTTTGAGAATTAATTGATTGGGCAAGTTAGAAGTTTTTTATTGTTTCTAATTTTTTTCTATAGTGATGTTTAGTGACACATATGTTGTAATAAAAATAATCTCGATGCTCGAGTATCTGCAAAGTTCCAAAAAAATTATATTTTTGCCCTTTGATTTATTTATTCGAAATATTAGTATTATTTGGATGAAAATCGAATAAAATTGTGAATCAATGTTAAATATTTTTTTCTTTTCAAGATTGGAAATATGTATAAAAAAAGTATAGTAATAATGAAATTAGGATGTTAGAAATAATCGCAGTGTAAAATTCAGCGAAATTCATCCGCATATTCATTATAGACTATAATTTATAGTCCTTCAATCTGATCACTAGAAGACATGCGAGATAATAACAGAGGTGTGACTGGAGGAAGCAAAGAGGCTTCTTCAATGGAGGCGTGGGTGATCTGACATCAGTCATGCCTTCACGACATCGAAGCTTCTCACTTTTTGCGTCCTTGCAGCCCCGATAATGGCTGGTATTAAGGGGGTACTTAGCAGTAATTTATACTCCGCTTACAATTACTACGTGTCCGAAGTGCATGCAGATTTATCGACCTCAATGAATCCTCTCCACACCTCTCCAACCCCGTAATCATCAAACATTTATAAGTTTTCTGCTTTGTGTGTTTTTAGCATCAAATTCTTTTTAAAGTTTTAGCTTTTGTTTTTAACCCTTTGGATTGCACGTTAAGTGTATAATTAACAAAAACGTGTCTTTTGTTTAATTCTAGAAAACATCGAAGAATTTACTGCATCCAAAAAGGATGCTGAAAAACTAAGATTATAGTGTAGTCACAAAATCGGTGTAAACACTGCAACTATGATTTGATCAAAGTAATGGTACTAAAGCAAAAACTAATATGCCGAATATCAATTGGAGATAAAACAGAGATTCTGTGACGTTAAAAGTAGCGTTTGAATTTAATAATAGAACAAAACCAATATTTCATGGAAAACTAAAACCAATATTTATTCAGTACGTATACCAAAAAATATTTCAAACTTGCTAAGATATGTTTTAGCTATAGGCTATATATATAAATGAATAAAACTTAGATTAATAATAATAAATCTTATTATACGTTTTAAATGTCTATAAAAAAGCTTGTTAAAATATTTTCTCTTTCCTAATCTAATGTAAAACAAGTCTTAATGTCGTGCATCCTTAACTCAAATAATTCTAAAAACGTTTTTATTTCCAATAAAATGTAAATTTAACAAGAATTTAAAATCTTCAAGAATAATTTTTTTGAAGATAAATTTCATTTTATAATTATAACAGATATCAAATTACAGTTTTATTGGATTTTCAACTGAATAAAGAATCTTGTATGAAATATACACGAATAGCCAAAAAAAAGAAATAAACTTTAGCTACAGTTAGTTTGTAAAATACAACATATAAAATTCATCAAATTCGCAGTAGAAAATTTTATTGAATATTTTAAAAAATCTATTATTAAATTTTGTAAGAAAATTAAGTGAAACCCCAGGATTTTTGGAAATGTACAATAAGAAAGAAGTTTCTTTGACTTAACTTTCGAAATCTAGAGTATTTTTTTTATACTTTTTCCAACTTTGCAATTTATATTATTTATTTTATTTTTTAAAATCAAAAACGAAAAAGCTTCAAAATTTTCTCGAAGTTTTCTCATTTGCCTTGAAAACTAATTTCATCTATTAGGTTCTATAATGACCAAAAGTTTACTAAAATAAAATAAAACTTCTTTTAACGTGGTATTAGTGAAAACAATATTTTAAACTATTAAAACAATAAGTTTAATTCCCATTTTTTCCTTTTGTTTTTTTAATCCTATTATTTTAAATACAATGAAATGCTCTCAAAAGCTCAAATGAAGAAGAAAATGAGAGTTACAACGTTTTTAAGCTTCGTCACTTTGTGATAAAAAGTTCACAAGTGATGCTGATGATGATGATGGGGATGAAGATGACGAAGATGAGGATGAAGCTAAAAATGGCATTATATAAATCAATTCACTTTAAAATGTGAATTGATCTCGAAAGTCTTTCAGGGCAATACTAAAAGTCTACAAGTTATTGATGATGTGCAGTGCCATCTAAAAAGTATATGAAGGGTAATTTGAACTGGAAACTACTAACGACAGAAAAAAGAAATGTATTTTGTTAAATGTTGGTTGAAATACGAAGCTTTCCGAGTTATAAATCACCTGGCATGCAAAACTCTTTGGATTTGTCTAATCAGAATGATATGTACGTGATTTCAAAGATAAAATATATTTAGTTAAATAAAAAAATGTTAAATAATTAATTTTCTAAAAATATTATTTTTTTGTCTAAAAATAACTTTAAAGAACGTCTGATACTGAAGAAAGAACATAAAGAATTGGAAAAGCTTTGACGCATGAAGGCTTACTGAGTTGAAAAACAAAGTTCTTTAAAAAGTTTTTTCTTTAAAAAAAATTGAATTTATTACGTGGCACAGATTACATTCTTCTTCCTGTACATTGATATATTAGTGTTAACGTCATAATCATTAATAAAAATGTCATTTCCATTTTTCAGTTTTAGAACACAAATTTTATTTGACAAAAATAAATTATTAATTGAAAAGTTATTTTATTTTAAAATATAAATATAATTTTGAAAAGTCTTTAGAAATCTTCCAACTAGCAATTATTTATAATAACTTCATTGGATTTGTTATGAATGCTTGAAAGATTCTTTTGAAATAACAAATGTTTGGGTAGAGGATAGGTTCATTCCAATTTCAAGTTCTACCCAGAAGCACGTAACCTCTAGGAAAATTTATTTTTTGTGTTAAAATTTATGTTATAAGAATAAATAAAAAAGATCTTGTTTTATTGAGTTTTAATCTATCTTTCAAATTTATTTCCTACCAAATAATTCGTTTTTCTAATAAATAGCACAAGCTTCTCCCACGTAAGCTGACCAATTACATGTCAGATTGAACGAAAATCACCTTAGAGAGGCTGAAAGCCTGATTAATAAACAATTTTGGCAGCTCAAATTTCAAGGGCGACTAGGGGGATATTTGTTCCGAGTTTCAGATTGGGACGAAGAAGTTAATGCAACCTCCTTGTGCAAAATATCCACGGGAGATGGAGAATGATGGATGCGTGCAAAGGTGCTGAGTTGGCGCGGTTATACGAATTAATCTTCTTGCAGAAATTTATGAAAAATTTCTAGTTACAAGATAATAAAAAGAAAGGTTTTTCAAAACATAAAAACCAGATATTTCAGAATAAAATATTGAAAGATTAAATAACAAAATAACCTAGTTTTAATCTTTTTTTATTAGATTAAAAACTTTGCATAATTTTTTAAAACCCTGGTTAAAGAACTAAGAATTTAAAATTGTGAATTTTGAAAACAAAAAATGCCTTATTAAAATTCTTAACTTCCTCTACATTTGAATGATTCTCTTCAATTATGTATCCTGTAATTTTTTTCACATTAATATGACAGAATTATTCCACCAAGCGGTATGATCTACCCATCAGTTGTACTTCTTGTTTTGCGTTTACAATTAAAATGTTGAGATTCATGATGGCATGGCGGATGTGGGTCACAACACTTACACATACTAAGCAGTCACAAACACTATTTTTTAATGAAAATATAAAATGCTTGCAAATGTGACTCGAATAGTTTTTCCATCCCAAATGAAAAATATTTTATTTTTTATTTTTTTGACATACGAAACCTGTGAGAAAATACATGCTTGAAAAATATGGGTAGAGAAATGTTAGTGGTTTCCCTAAAAGGGAAAGTCGTTTCGTAACAGATTCAATAATTGATTGAGCGTAAAATGTGATTTGAACTTGGGGCTTTTAAAAACTAACTTCAAGCAAAAAATTAAATGTTGTTTAAAAGATCGCCATTCTAAAGTGTGCTCTATATACATGACTAAAGTCTTTCATTTTTAAATAATTATTTACAATTTAGTTGATTAATTGAAAGAACTGTATGTGATTTCAAATATGCCAAAGTTCTGAACGTCTTTTTATACTATATCAGTCCTATCAAAAACTTCTATACCGACAAAAAGGGTTGAAAAAGCCGACTGCTACGTAACGACGTCGTAACGTTGATGATGAACTTTCAGTTAATAAAAATTAATTTTACTTTTTTCCAATTTTTAATACATTTATTTGCAATTACCCTTTTTTGTTTTTCGGAGTCATTGCTTAATTATTTTAAGGCAATTATTGCGATCTCAATGAAAAAAACAAGAAGAGGGTTGCCACCACATTTTAAACCCTACAAAGATGAAAGACATGTGTAGTGATAAAAAGGAAAAGCAGAGTGCTGGTATTAGTGTGGAGATTGATGCCCTGGATTTCGGTGATGATAATCGTCTGCTTGAAGTCTCTCAGACTTTCAAAAACAAACAACAAAAGTTTATTTTTCTGGTTTGAGGCCATTGATCAATAGATTTAACACGATTTTTTTATTCTTTCCGTTAATAAGTTCTGTGAAAAGAAATTGGAGAAAAATTATATTCCATGTTTTAATTTGATATTAAACAATGTTAAATTAAATAAATATAATCGTGAGAGAAATAATAAATAAAAACTTTTAAATCTTTATAGTTTCGTCTTCAGTCCTCTTCTCACCTCAATACCCATCCACCCCTTCAGCTCCTCCGATCATCAAAGACCACTCACCGAGCTTCCTCGTACAGCCCGAGGGTCAGGACGTCCACATGTTTTGTGACGTGAGGGGCATTCCAGAGCCGCTGATGATCTGGAGCAAGAATGGACAAGACATGCACCACTTGCTGTCGTGGCAACCGGATGAACGAATCAGTATTGGTGGGTGGTGGGTGTGTGTTGAGAGAAGGGTTGATGAAAATTGGAAAATTAAGTGTATTTTGGTTTTTGTGACTTATCTCATTTTACTGGAAAATATTAATTATGGTTTGTATGACACGCTTAAGTGTAAGTTTCTCAATTTAAATGTATTTAAATACAAAAGTCAGGTGTCAATTTTTTTTAATATCTAGATTTTCCTAGTTTTAGAAGCGATTTTTAATGCAAATATTTTTGAAAGCTTTTAAGATATGCCTAACACTTACCGGTATATTTTCCATGTATTCTTGCTGCTTTCATGAGCTTTGCTTGTCTTAAAGCAAAATTATTTATTATCAACTTTATTTTCACAATTTTTAAACTTTCATGTGAATTTTTAAAAAAATTGTACGATGAAGTTTTTTAATTAGTCTTTGTCCCTTTTCTTTTAAAAAATTTATTCATCTCTCACTTAGGCTTCAATGAAACGACTAAAGAAAAAAAGCTTACGAAAAGTTTTTTTACATTCTAAAGTTATTAAAATATTAAAATAGTAAAAAAACATAGTTTTTCATTGTTTTTTGCTAAAAGATTTTGAGACTTTTGATATTAAAACGCAAATCAAGAACAGTATTGTATAGAATTTTCCTAATGTTAAAATAATCGCCATTACATAGATTCTATTGCAAATAAAATAGCAGCGTGATTATCGCCTATGGTGAATTAATGGAGGTTATTGTCGGCAGGAGTCAACAAGATGGCGATAAAGAATCTGAAGAAGAGTGATGGAGGAGTGTACAAGTGCTTGTCGAAGAATGAAGCAGGCAAGACCGAATACACCATCAAGCTGATTATTGAAGGTAGGTGGAGCAAGGTTGTTGTCGTGGTGGAAACAAGGTTGTTGTCGTGGTGGAACAAGGTTGTTGTCGTGGTGGAACAAGGTTGTTGTCGTGGTGTAGCAATGTTGTTGTCGTGGTGGAACAAGGTTGTTGTCGTGGTGAAGCAATGTTGTTGTCGTGGTGGAGGTTGTTGAAAGGAATGGAGGTTATTGTAACTATGTTAGATGAAACGTCAGCGGTAATAAGAATGGCTGTTTAAAGAAAATGATGATGGAGAATATGGTTTTATGTTGAGTGATTGATTCTGCCAGTCTAAAAATTAATCTCAATCAAGTGTTCCAAAAAGTCAAGCTATGTTTTTTGATGTTTCTTGAGTGCTAAAAGAATAAATGAAAAAATCTGTAACTACGAATAAGTTTTACATTTTTGAAAAAGTAAATTTGAAATTATAATTATAAATTCAAATCGACTAAAAAAACAAGTACATTCAAAAATATAACTTTTGAAAACCAATGAACTATCAAGAAAAAAAGCTCAATAAAAAGTGATTTTAAGAATTTATTTCCACATCGTTACTCGTTTCTTTGTAACACGGCGCTCACAAAAGGCTCAGGCGTAAGAATGCGCATCAAATCAAGCGGGTAATTAGTCCTGCAAGATAGCCACTAATCGCCTCTTGCAATGATGATTTGGTAAAGTACAAAAAGTGAGAAATTAGGAAAGAATAGATAAATAAGTGAATTGATGAAAGAGGTAATTTAAAAAGTAAAGAGCAGTTGTGAAATCAGGGGAAAATATATTTTAAACAATATTTCAATAAAGCTCTAGTAGATGAATAAGCTCCAAGAGAAATAAATAAATTGAGATCAAGTATGAATACAATTATCAACTCGTTACTTAGAAAAATAATCAAAACTGGGTAAGAAATAAAAAACAATGTCTCATTTCAAAAGGGTTAGAGCATAATCATCGGCTACAGATCTACAAGCTATTTTAATGGAAAATAGGGTGAAAAGTTTTATATTTTAATTGAAAACTATGGCGTGAAAACTTTTATTTGAAATATTTTCAAAAATACGTTTAAAGATTTTTAAAGAATAAAGTGGTGTGGCGTGGGATTGAAGGTTGCTTTCGAAAGTCATTGGTGAGCATTTGAAGCTCTAAAGGCAACTTTTCAAAGAAGCAAACTGACGCGTGATTGGCTGGAAAGTTGGTCACGTGGACTGGAATGGCTCTTTGATTAGTTGCTTTTCTTAGAAAAGTTGGCGACGCAAGCACGCAGGCGTATTCTTCAACTCGGCTGAGGTTCTTATTTGGGAATTTGTTGAAGGAACTCATCAGATCGCATCACGCTTACTTAGTAATCATAGATTTCCAATCATTCTTTTTCCTCTCTATTTATGTCTTCCAAAATCAATCAGAGTTTGCAGTTATTGTGTGGACACAAATGTTTAGTTTTAGACTTGTTTATGGCACTTTAACGCCTTATTTAGAGGAGTGTTGGGAGCATGTGTTTGAGCAATAAAAGGCTTTCATTGTAGGAAGGTTATGGGCATCAGATTCAAAGAAAGGTGTATTTTTAATGTTCTTTTTTACTTTCATTCTTTTTTATAGAATTTGAACTGTCCAGCACTTTAACTACTTTCAAAATATTAAACTTTAATAGTTCTTTGAGCGACTTCCTTTGCAGTAAATGTTTTACTTTTCTTTGTTCAAACTTGACTTTTTTTAAATGTATTCAAAAAAGTTCAAATCTAAAAAAACAATCTCGGCATAAATCAATTGAAAAACGCGTTGACCTGTTGGCTAATTTCGCTATATCAAGTGTCAATCGATGACAGTATTATTATTATTGATTTTTTTTATGAAAAAATGTTTTTATATGCATTTTTTTATTTTATTAAGAACCAAATTTTTAAGGATTTTAATCTAGAAAGTATTTTTTCATAGGAAATATTTACTGTTTAGTGCTTATTTTCACGAAATGTTAATAATTTAAGTTATAAAAATTAAAAAATTATAATTTTGGATTTTTTAAATACAATGCTGATTCATAGAAATCCTTTAAAACCATCAGTCAATGCACGCCAGCTCATCATTCAATTATTCTAATTCGTTTTTCTTTTTTAATCACTCTGTCGCATTCAAAAAGTAGCCACGAAATTATATTTTGTCTCCATTCTTTCCAACTTCTCATCTCATCCATCAACATCTGCTTTTTCTCGCCAACACGACCACCCAACCTCACCAATCCGTTATTCATTTCACCAATCCAACACTTCTACTCAACTACTAAATCTTTTTTTTTTTAAACTTTAATTTGATATCCTTACAATAAGTTTGACTGACCAAGCTATCGCCATAATAACTAAGTGGCTTTTCCTATCACAGCTTAAACAACCGCTTACAATGCCATGGACAGTGCATGTCAGTTACTCGCCAACTTTTTATTACAACCACCTTTAAGCCAAGACATGAAACATTCATCGATCCAACACCCACAACTCGCAATCTTACCTATACACCATCAACTCTCTTCCTCCCCAACTTCACTCATGCACAAACTTACAAAAGTTATAATAATTCCAAATATCTTTCCCTTCCTGTTTTACTTGCCACCATATCATCCCTATCAACATGTCAACCAGCAACCCACTCCATCCGGAACAGAACCTAACTGGGTCAGCACAGGTATGTTTTTTTATGATTTTGGAAAAAAAAGTCTAAAAATTAAATTAAATTATTTGACCAATCTCCCTTCCAAATTGAATTATATTCTGATTTCTTTTTCACGTGTTTTTGGCAGTTTTTAAGACGTTCGTCCAAAAAAGTTATTTCTGTTTTTTTAAACTATTTTTATTTTCTTTTTAATATGATTATATTGGTGATAATATTATTGGTAAAAGAATCGAAACTTTTATTATTTTTACATTTATTTATTCAAATCATTCTATAAGTTAATTGATTCAGATAAATGGTAACTCGAATGTTTTTTATTGAGCCTATTATACAGTTCTTTCATCCTAGACATTTTGCTAAAAGTTTGTGTCAAGTAAATATTTGATACAACTTTCTCATCATGACTAACTCTGAAGTATATTTCCAATGTTGAAGGCTTCGATATTAGTCTGTATTTTAGTAGGTCCTGATCAAATCAGTTGACCATTATTAAACAGACTTATCATCCAATCCTTGGTAACATTTCTTTGAAATTGTATCGTAAAATTATTTATTTACCGAAGCATTAAATTATTTTTAAATTAATAAAGCCATTTTAAAAGTAAAATATTATAAAGAAAAAACTTTTACAAACTTGAAAAAATTCCAGTATATGCATACGATCTCTTGGAATGAGGGACTCGCTAACAAAGTTATATGCATCATGCAATTGAAAATTCGAAGTTATGCAAATATCTTGAATTTCATAAACAAGATTGAATTTTATTCCATACATGACATTCAGAAAGTCAACCGTATCACTTTTCAAAATTAATAATCGTGATTTACCAAACTATTAGTTTCAATCCTACATAACAGCTTCACACCCAATAAACTCACTAACTTCTTTCCTCTTTCTCTATAAAACTCAGGCAACGTCTACATCACCGATGGTCCCTTCAACACAACACTGCAAGAAGGCTCTCGTTTCAAAATGCCCTGCCAAGCCGAGGGCCAGCCGAACAACATCACTCAGCGCTGGTTCTACAAGGGCATGCAGTTGAAGAACACTCCTGGCGCCGTGACCCAACGTTCGCAGGTGTATGCCGATGGGAGTTTGGTGATCAAGGACGTGAGGAGGGAGGACGCTGGCTGGTACAAGTGCTCGCCCACCAATGCCGTTGGAGAAGCGCCTGTCGCTGAGGCTTACTTAGACGTGACGTGTTAGTTTTTAGTTTTTTTCGTTTCCAAATGTTTAATGAGGTTTAGTCATGGTTTTTTTCAAGATTTGGAAGCTGTTTGATATAATTCTGAATGGTGTTATCACTCTCATGAGTAGATAGTTGTCTTAATGTTAATCGAATTCCAACTTTTGAACTAATTTTTCCCATTTTAAAAACTTAAATAGGTTTATTACACATGTATTTTGAAGATGATTTTAAATTACCTTTTTAAAAAGTTCTGTGTAACTTTTTAATTCAACTTATCTGATTTTCTTCTTTAAAAATTCCAGTTTTTTTCCAACATTTCTACTCCTATTTAAATTCTAAATATTTTTTCTCGCTATTTATTTTACAATATTTTCTCACTGAGTTTCATATTTTTTGTTCTCGCGGCGTGACGTCAGGGCTTATAGATGCTGTCATAACCTTTCATGTATCAATCTTGCCGACCGAACATCCCCCGAATGAATTCGTATCTTGTGAGGTTTCACGACCTATCATCGCGGTGATCGATTGGTGCGTGAGGAAGGACGAACGGGAGTTGCCAGAACGGATGGAAGCATGGATGAATGCCTGAATAGATGAGTGATTGCATGGGTGGCTGAATGGTTGAATGATTGAATTATATACTTGAATGAATGAACGGATCGATGGTTTGGTTTAGAAAAAGTTCTTTTTGTAAATGGTTTGGTAGATGGCTTTATGAATTGAAACCTCGATGTGCAATGCAGACCAGAAGTGAGGAATACGCGAGAAAGCGAATAAATAATTTGGAAGATGATAAATTAATGAAAAACAATGCCAAAAAAGCTTTTGCTGAATGAGTGTTTTGGGTGAATGAAAGAATCAATGGGAATGCAGGCGTTAGATGAATGCGCCGGGTCAAAGGCTCGTGGAACAAAGGTGTTTTATTTATGGTTATTATCTCGCTCTGCCTTCTATTGTTTTGCATAAAAGCCTGTGAATGCTAAAAAAGCTTTGTCCGGTCATAAAATAAAAAACTTAGGTTGGGTGTTTTTAATTTTGTACATATCTCAATTTTTTGGTTTTTTACACATCTTTTTTAATACCAATTACAGACCTTCCTCGCATCATAACCACGCCAACCCGCGTATACTGGCCGATGGGGGGTGAGGGCGTGCTGACATGCCACGCTGAGGCGAATCCTCCGGTGAGGCACGTCAAGTGGACCTTCAACGAGCAGCCACTGAAAGAGAGTGAGAGAGTTTCGATCAGGAATGAACACCTTCACGTGAGGAACGTCAGAAAGACCGACCAAGGCCGCTTTTCCTGCACCGCCCACTCTCTCCTCGGAGCCAGCGAGAGTGCCAAAGTGGTGCAGGTCTTCGTCAAAGGTGCCTTGTTTTTTTAATTAATTCTTATTCTAATGTTATTATTATTATTATCAATTTGACAGTTAGTTATGAAGAAACTAAAGAGATTATTTATTTTTTATGTAAATAAAATTTTTGTAAACTTTAATTAAACATTTATTTTCACTTTTTAATGTTTTTTTAAAAAGTTTTAGTAAAACCCATCATTCAGTGTTTTTTAGAAACATAGAATGTTCGTCGGAAATTATAATGTTAATTATTCTTTCATTCTACTATTATTCTTCCAGCTTTTAATTGTTAAATTTATGACTTTTTTCATAAACAAATAATATATTTTTGAACTTTATTTATTCAATAAATTCACAAATTAATAAAATACTCACCAAAAGTCTGGAAATTAATACTAGTAGTAGTCATAAAACTTATAAATCTATTCCTATTATCTTTATCGATTATTTTGAAAAGGTTTTTTATTAAACATTTTCTTAAGTATTCTTTATGGGCGTCGGGTTGCCGTCACAAAGATGTCTTCGCTGTGTGAGCTTGCAGTGTGTGGAAAGGGTAGACAACCAATGCCCTTTCAGAAATGAGAGTCAGTTAGATTTTACTTTTAACTTGTTCAAGGCTACTTAAATCAATTATCTAGTTTTTTATTTGTTTTCAAGGTGATTCATACGGCTAGAAGAGCATTCCTACTTCATCAAACATTAATTTTTACAAACGCAACGCACTTTTTGCTCTAAAAGCTTTTGGAAGTGGATTCATTTGCGTAATGAGCAGACGTAGATTTTAATATAACGTATCAGCTGCTCCTCATATGCTTTTTCAAGTTGGCGTGATAGAGTTTCGCATTGAAATTCACCTGCTAATCAGGCCATTTTGCTTCTAAATTAAATTTTATTTCTCAAAATTTCGTGGAAATAGTTTTTTTATTTACATTTAAAACAAATGTGCATTTTTTTAAATTTGCTAAATCATAAGTAATGGACTTTTCGTTTTTCTATTTGCCACTGCATATTCATTGATATATTCTTTTTTCACATTATTAAATTTTTATTTAATTTTTATTTATAATGTTTCATAGAATTAAATTAGTCTTTTTTCAGCCTAAATTTTATTCAATTATCAATTTTATATTATTCCTTTAACCTTCACACACCAGTTCTAAAATTTCTAACCATAACTAGTTTACAACTTCTTATTTCATTAATGAATTCAAGTAAATAATTTAAATTTAATTAGCGTCAAATTTTACTTTTTTACTTTTTGTTTTTTAATTTTGAGATCTATCGAAAGAAATTTTTTTAACCATGATTTTTTATCAATCTTATTTAGCCATCTTAAATCCGTCTGTGAAAAAGCTTTATAACCGTTTTATGACGAGCGTTTTATCAAAGAGTTTATTTAAAATAATTATTTTTTAAATAATTATCTACATTGCTTTTTAATCATATTTAACGCCTGAGATTTTCTAGGAATGAATTTTTATCAAAGCTTGCTTGAATATTTAAAGCTTTTTTACTGACTATGAAACTTCAAAAAAACCAGTAAAAACTTTTTCTTTGAGGGAAAACTATCAAAAATAAATATCTTCTCATCTTAAACCATCATTGTATTTCAACATTTCTCCACCAGATCCGCCCCAAATCATCAACTTTCCGGACCCCCTCCTCACCATCTCTCATGGCGAGGATGTCATCCTCACTTGTCAAGCTGAGGGAGACCCTGCTCCTGTTATCAAGTGGCTGAAGGTTGCACTCTAAGAGATTTTTGTTCTTTTGCTTAATAATAATATTTATTTGCAAAAGTTATATTCAAATATACAGTGGCGTGTTTTTTGGTCCACAGTGTTCAAATATTAAATTATAGTTTTAATTATTTTTAATTTGATGTCTACTAGAAAAGTAGTCAAAATTAATACCAGTCGAACGCATCTGAGCATTTCTTACTTTTCAATAACCTTTTAATCCTCCTTTACGACTTTTATCGTCTTTCTTACCACAACGGGTTCAACCTTTTTTGTCTAAAAGATCTTTCAGAGCACGTTTAATAACGATATGATTGCTTTAAATCGTCCTTCTATGACTTTCTTTTCTCGGTAATACTTGAATACATCTCTAGGAAAAGTTTTCGTGAGTTAAAGAAATGTTAAAAAATTCCTCATTGTGTGCATCTTTTAAATTAGTCGTACAAATTTTTCAATAGATACATGAATTCAAAGAGTATTTTTTTTCTATATCAGAATCTTCTTTCATCAATATTTTTCGAGTTTTCTGAATAAAGTCAACACATTTAAACCTTAAATGGTATTTTTGAATATTTTTCTATTTTTAGATTCAATTTTTATGCCTTAAAATGGGCTAAACTCCATGTCGCTTGCTTGCGTATTGCAATTAGCAATAGTTATTATCGGAATAAAGGTTATTTTGCGCTTTTATGTACTCAAGTAACTATTTACTTTTCTTTTAACTTTTACGACTCCGAATAGATGACCTGTTAAGGTTCTTTTACGACTAAGTGAATTAGTGCTAATCATAGTTTTATTTGCGATATAAAGGTCTAGTATTTACTCTCCTTTTATGAAGTAATTTAGTAATCGTTTGTAAATTCGATGTTTTAGTAGTTAAAAAGTCGATTAGAAATTTAAAAGTTATAAAAGTAGTTATAATAAATATAAAAAGAAAAATGTATTTTAATGCTAGCAAGACAAACGACTTCTTAATTAATAATTAGCTTTTAAAAGATAATGATCGTGCTTTTGGAGCCTCACTTAAAAGAAAAAGTAAGAAAGAACAGTGATGAATGTCACAGGAGTGAGCAATTTATCTTGAGACACGGGCCATTAATAAGAAATTAACTTTTACTTAATTAACTCACCGATTTTTAAGCGTATCGGATTAACCAAAAGACTGAATAATTCATAGAAATAGCGATTAACTGGCCATCGTAGAAAACTATAAGATAGGAAAACAATACAATTTACTGTGAGATCCACGTGGAATTAGCGAGGAGAGCCTGGAAATCACATTTATCAAGGCAAGCTTTCTTCCATCTTAACAAAGATGCATTATTCATGACGTGAGACATCTTCAATTATTTTACCATTCAAAAATGAGCATATTGTTTAGGAGGCATCTTTGTGGCGTTTATTGAAGGAATCACAGTGTAATATGAAACGGACAGTTTTTTCCTAATTGTGACAAGGGCATTCTTTATACACGCTTCGTCTCTTGTATTAGCTCAATTTTAAAGTTAAAATCTAAGATTGAATATTCACTGACATTTATTAGAGGAATATGTTTTTGGTTTTATAAAACATATTTCCACATTCGATTTCAAAAATAAATATATAAAACTAAAAAATTAAAATAAATATTGTTTAAAATAATTCATATGTTCCGACCCGTTTGAGAATTCTTACTTTTTTCTCTATCCAAAAATTGCGCCCTATATTCAATAGATTTTAAGTTTGGCTCAAATTCTTTTACAATTTTCTATATTATTATGAAGTATATTTTCAGCAGTCCCATTCTCAAATGTGTCAAAAAGAAAATATAATATAATAAAATCAAGAGTTCTTCTTAGTGAGATTTTCTTAATCTTTCCTGTAAGTTATTTGAAACTATTTTTCAGTAAATATTCTTTTAAAAATTTTGTTTGTCAGACTGTCTCATTTTTTCCATTTCTGACTTTACTGCCGTTAGCTTTCTCTGCATGCAAGCAGGAGATGAGGTGGTGCTGGTTGTGATGATCTCTGCGCCTAATATGCTAGTTCTAAGAGACGTGTTTCAAAAGTTATAATTATTTCCAGTATTCCTCGCTTTATTTGTCTCTCGTCATTATTTTTTCATAGAATAATTTATAGAGTGTGAGGAAGATACTTATTTATTGAGACTCGAGCATGAACACGAAACTAACTCATACACTGTGTTTTAAATCTTTCCTAGGCGGTCTCCAAGGCAACCAAAATGTCCCTGCGAAGTCGTATACATTCTTTAAACTAGTTTTGAAATAACTCTAACTAGAAAGCGTTGCTTCAGACTTTCATTTGTACGCTACTATGGCATTTTTAAAGCTTTCATATCAAGGACTTGGTGGAATTATGGCATAAAAATTATTAATTTTAAAGTTTTAAATAGCTAGAAGTGTTTAATATTAAACAATGGAAATAAGTTCGCTTAAACTTTAAGGTTATTGATGTATAATGGAGATTGAGTTGGTAGAATGCGCTAATGATTATGAATATAGTCTAATAACACTTTCTGAGAATATAATTTCAAAATCCTGTTAAGTTCAATCTGTGGAACGTGTTGATGAGCGGATGTAATCAAAAGTAGAAAAGAACAAGGCAAGATTAATAACGAGCGTTTATTTTAATTAAACTTAGAAAAACTTTGACAGATGCATTCAAGCGGATCAGGAAAATGCAATTAGTTGCCAAAATTACAAAATTAAACTCATTTCGTTATCCTTACAACAATTTAAAAGTTTAAATTAGAAGTGAAACCCTGGCTAAAAGAAATGACTGTTTATTTGGCATTTCGTACGAGTTATTCTGTGCCTAATTTCCCCGACAGAAGCAAGCAATTTACGCTACGTCTGGTCACCAGACGTTGCCATCCGAGGCGAACATCACGCTATCGCCTCTGAAGCGGGAAGACGACGCTGTGTACGAGTGCAGCGCTTCGAATGAAGTGGCCAGTGTGGCTGCTACCACCACTCTGGTGGTCACGAATGGTTGGTATGGAGAGGAGGGTGGGAAAAGGGTGGTGGAGATAGTCTGATGGAGGGTACTTAATCGATCCCAAATATTAGAAGGCTTGTTGGTTTTTTAAGGAAAATAATTTGGCACACAGTACATATTTATAGAGATAAAAACTATTGAAATAGTAAAAAGTTTTTTTTCCAAATCGTTAAGAAAATAAATTGCCGTGCTAATAATTACTTTTTCGGCAGTGGCGAGGTTGTGGCGAAGTGCGAGGAGCAATAAATGGCGGTTCTGCAGGATGGAGGTGCTGATGCATCTCTTTAGCGATGGTGTTAATTGCATTTTTCCGCTGTTCTCCATGATTAATTGCCAATGCCTAAACCGTTAGGATTACTAGTCTACTATTGCTGTCTGAATTTTTTAAAGGCTCACTTTTTAAACATGAAGTTTTCGACTTTTTCATATTTAATCTTAATTACCCGACGCGTTTAGGTAGCGATGGCAAAGAGAAAAGCCTTAAATACTTAAATTTCCATTAAAGTCATCAAAAATTTAATTATTTTCAAAGCTGGCTTTCCAATAGTACACCACAATCTCTCTTCTACCTCCTCGGAACGGAGTGTCACTATATCTTGGAAGCCGTCATTGCCGCCGGCAGATGACAGAGAACTGTCTATTTGGTGAGTGGGTGGTGGTTAGTTGCTAATAAAAAATAGGATTGGAGGCTAGATGGTGATGGGTGATGGATTGATACTTAGTTTCAGGTTGTGTGAGAGCATATTAGTTAGTTTAGTTGCATGTTGTATTTTTTCAACAAAAAGTTTTGATTGTTAGTCTGTGAGTTTCTGGCTTAGGTTTAGCTAGCTGGCTGAGTATTTTTTTTTGAGTTTTGAATGATGAAGCGTTGCAGCAGTTTGGACGCAGAAATGTCATGATGAAACGGCTGGATGAAATGATAGTTGAATTCGGAAATTTCAAAATGATCGATGTCTTCCTTGCAAGACTAGTAGAAGTTATTGATCTTTGAAAACTTTAGTTCTTTTTAGATCAATTGTCAATTCCATTTTTATTTTTAAATATTTATTTTTTAGAGACTTTCTTTGCTTTAAAAAGAATTTAACATCGAAATAAAAGAATTTGGTAGAACGATATCACATGAGTAATCCATTATTGATGGTATTTTAAGGTGCGAAGAAAGGAAAAATTAACAACATTTTTTGAGTTTAATTGAAGATAATTAAACTGAAAAGAATGATGACCATCCATTATAATTAATTTTTATTATAATGTAAATTTATTTTGGATAGTATATACATCAATATCAATTAAATGTATTTTTTTATTTTAACAAATAAAACTTTAATTGAATTTGTTTCCAACTATAACCAGGTACAGGGAGGTGGACAGCAACGCTTCGTGGAGTCATTCGAAACACATGGCAAACTTGTCGAAGACACCACCCACCAAAGCAAGTCACCAACCACAACTCTCCGCTCTCAGAGAATTCTCCTGGGAACCATTCACTTCTCTCAACACTAAAGAACTCACCCTTGGAGGCTTGACACCGAACACGACCTACCAAGTCCTGATGCTCTCCCGCTCAAACAACACTCGCCATCTCTTCCACCCCAGTCCTCTCCTCATCCTCACACAAGGCACTTCTTTTATTGCGCATTTGAACGTTGAATTTTATCATTTAAAATGATTATTTTCAACACATTTTTTAGACGATATGGCTTCAAAATAATAATAATATCTCTTCTAAAAAAAAGTAAACAAAAATTTGGATGTCTCATAGACAAATGGATTTTCCAGTGCAAAAGTTTCTAAAAGATTATTAATCATGACATTTTGGTGAATATTTTTTCTAAAAAAAGATATAAAATATTTAGACTTTTAGTTTGTGATATTGGCATGCATGAAGTTCGCTGAAAAGATGAGTTATGCAGTGGAGAATGAGATAAAGGCAATGGATGTGCCATGAAGCAAACAAACATTTGTGATTGCTTTGTTCAAGTGATATGGCGCTAACAGGCGGCAATGGAATTTATGGGAAAAGAAGAAGGTCACGGAAGAACGGCTACTTAATGCACTACTATAAAATATACTTTTATATATTTCAGGATTTAAACTTTAAATTGAGATAAGCTCAAAATTGTGGCTTATGCCAATCAAGTCTTTGATGGTTTCGGCGCACGTCATTCTTTCAAATATTATATTTTTCATGACAATTTATTCTGAATATTTTTCTTTTGTTCCCCATGAATCAAGTTCAGATCTTGAATTTCTTATATTTTTCTTTTGATTAAAACTAAATTTGCAACTTTTTTAATAATGAAGAGGAGCACAAAAACGAGGACGGCATGCAAGGAAGCGAGAACTCAGTACATGGAGTTTACAACACTGGTAACCAAACATTCGTGTTCCCAATAAGCATCAATTCGAAGCACATGCGCACACACAATCAAACCCTCAACCCCTGCCAGAGCACCGTCAGAGCAAACCAAATCCTCCATCAAACGTGTCGGCTTCCTATTGGCCAGACAACGGAATCAACATCACGTGGTCTCCACCACCAGACAAATCACAAAAAACCGCGTATTACGTCATCGAATACAAAACATTGGGAAGATGGGTCAATCTAACCACTTCTCCTATTTCCGCTTCGGTGACGTCATACTTCTGGAAGCTCTCATCTCTTTCCGAGAGCACCTACTACATCCGAGTGAGGGGCTTGGACCAAAGCAAGAGCATCGTCGGAGGTCCTTCCAACGAAGTCAGAGTCAGGCCTGGAGAAGGTTCCTTCCATTAATTTCAACTTTCAGAAAACAGATTCTGTTTTAAAAGAATAAATGAAGTTTAAATCTTGTTTTTCTATTTTTACATCATATTTCATAACATAAATCATTTTATTTGTCATATAACTAAATTCAAGACATAAAAAAACAGTTTGATTAATTCCCAAAACTAAAAAAATATTTTTGAAAAGTAAATTCAAATTCAAAAAACATTCAGATATGGGTGAAAGATGGTTGAACCATAGCATCATCATCGCAGCAGTTGTTACCATAGTAACTGCCCTGCTGCTGACGGCCATTCTGGTCATCATGGGCTACAGGCAGATGAAGAAGAAAAGAACTCTCAAGAGACTCCCTTATTGTAAGATAATTATATTTATTATAACTTTCATTCTTTATTATTTTCTCTATTTAATTTTCATAGATAATATTTATTATTGTTTCCATTATTTTTATTTCATCATTTTACTATTAAGAATGGGTAGCCGGTGTGTAACCACTCTCGGCTTGACCAATGGTCAATGATCGCAGGTTCGAGCGCAACCGATACTCTATTTGCTCATAGGCACGAATGAAAATTTGAATTTTCAGTGGCCTAGAAGCCCGTTTCGAATACATTTTCATCCAATTAATTCACATTGAACAAATAAAAAAATCTAAACTGAAGTTAAAATCGAAATTGAAAACTAAAAATAAAGTTTAAAATAGAATCTGATGCTTTCGACTGTTTTATACCTTTAAATGTAAAGAGTTAAATATTCTTATATTTTAAATTAAAATCAAAATATAAATTCAAATTTATAAATTTTGATACATTTTTTGACGGTTTTGAATCTCGTTTATGACAAGGAGACGTCAATACGGATGTATCTTTAGTAGCGTAAGTCATCTGGGAACCAACCAGACTATTTTTCAAAAAGTACTTTTTTTCCTTCATTCAAAAGATATTTGTTAATGATACGTGAAAAAATGCATTTTTGAGTTTGGAAACTTCGTTAGTCTTTCGAGGAGGTTTGTTAGTCGTATTTAATTGAAGCCTCAGTATAGATCATCTACGCCAGGCAACGTCAAGTACTCTGGAGCAAGCAGTGGCATGAGAGGCGACTGTAGGTGAGTCCATAATCTTTTCTCGCTTTGAACTACCCTGTCCAACCTCATTTTTGAATTATTTTAACTTTTTTTAGCTTTATTAAATTTGTATTTAGTTTTTTTATAAATTGTTGAAGACTTGAAGTTTGACTTTTAAGTTAAATAAGATAATAATGCTGTGGATAACTTTGAACTAATATTTAATTACTTCTCAAGCTCGAGTCATAATAAAGGTCAGTAGTATTTTTTTTACAACAAATTTTACTTTTTTACTTTATTTTTCTCATACATTCAAAAGCTTTTACCAGCATTGATGTTTCAGACCATCAAGGAGCAGAACTGGATGCTGTCACCATAGCAACCAGTCCAACCAACCCTCTATCCTTGCATCCACCCCCTCCCCCAACTTCATCCATCTCTCTCACCACTCTTGATTCCAACAACACACTCAACAACTACAACAACAACTTCATTATTCCCAACAACAACACCAAGTGTAAGCCAAACCACAACACCAACAACAACAACCTCAGTAGTACCGATGCGCTAGTTTTCACGAACAACTTCCAGCTTGAAAACACTCCAAACTACCAAAGCAACTCTAAACATGCCACAAGCACTCTAGGCACCTTGACGGACAACCGCAACAACAAATACAATGGTTGCTACAGCAACGACAGTTGCAACTCGAGTAACAATTCTGTTCTCAACAATGTTGCCAAAAAGAATTATACTCTGCACACGTACAAACCTCTAGAAGCTAAAACTCTCCAAAAAGACGGTTCTCTGACGGCGAAGAAAGGCCACTTGAACTTCCCGCAGTGTGAGAAGTCGGAGGGGCTCGACAGACAACTGATCGAAACTCTTATCTGAGCATGCAATCACACTTTGAACACACAAATCTCGTTTTTAAATGAAACTTCCACCCCTGACCATCTTGCTTTAAAAACACATTCACCAACCACCGTCACTCAATACCAGCATCTGGACACACACAAATTCGTCTCTTGTAAATTTCTTTATTCAATACTATCGATCAACGGCAATTTTAAGATTTAAAATTATAGAATCGTTCATGTGTTTAAAAGTACAGCTTATTTCCAAAGATTTGTCAGTATAGCTTGTACTTAATTGGTAATTTTATGTAATTATATGTGTGTGTGTGAGAGTATGATCTTGAGTTTGTATAACTATTTGTATGTGAAATAGAGGAAAATAAACTATGGCAAAAAAAGAGGAATAATTTAACCAAGTTCCCCCTCAGTGCATATTAGGGCTTAGTATCATTTCGGATATTTCATGATTCGGCTTTTTTAATTAGAAGTATTTGTAGGCATATTCAAACTTCAATATTCAATCATTTTCTGGTCTTCTAAGGACATTCGAATGATGCAAGTTCATAGAAGATCTTGGTTTTTCTCTTTACTTTTATTAATTGTATATATATATATTTTTTCTTATTTGTAAAGCATAGGGGCTAAATCATTTATTTCACTATTAATCGCGTAGTGTGTTTCATGCCATTGGTTATAAAAAACGAAAAAACTTTAAGCATTTTTTAAAGGACAGATTTAAAAACATTTCATTCAAAATTCATTCTCTGATATGGTCATAAAAGCTTTTAAATTGTAAAAAAATTCAATTTAATTTTTCAGTTTATATTATTATAACACTTTCGAGACTTATTCTTAATTAAAGTTGATTTTTACATTCATTCCTTTCTACTTTAATTCATTTATCTTAATTTGGTTTTCATAAGTCTTATGACATCTTATGACATACGATCATTATTTGTGAAAGGGGTTTTCTAAAACTGTTTTCCTTTTTACTTTTTCCCATTATTATGTCTAAAATATGTATATATATGTATAGATAAAGTAACAATACAATTTTATATTAAAATAATTAAAGTGAAATACTCTCATTAAATGTATATTTAAAAGATTGCTGTATCCTGTTCACATATCGAAATTTACTAAGTCATTTCGTTAATCATAATCTTTAAATTATTTTAGTTTCAACATTTATTCATTCAAAATAAATTTTAATCATAAATTGTAACCAAAAAAGCTTAGTTTCACAATTTGCAATTAATCTATATTTTTGGTCTCGAAATTTCAAAGTTAAATGGTTTAAAGACCTGCGTAAGTGAAGCGAAATCGAATAGAAACTTTAGCATGCTAGCTTGAAAACACTCAATTATTCGTTTCATTTGAATATATTTACGCATATAAAACATTTAGAACAAATTTCTTGCAATAAAAATGAAGTTGCTGAAACCACATTACGTTTTTTAAACTTTGTGAAAGACTTTTAATAAAATAAATAATGTTTTTCTTTATTTTTTAATAATCAAATAATAAATATCAGATTGAATCTATCAGAATTATTATTTTATAATAAAAATATAATATATTGATGAAGATAAAGTATGACTTTAGGAAGCAAAGAAGCTATAAAATGAATGGGATACCCATTCCCAAAATTAATTCGATAAGATTTTGTGGGTATCTGCACGGTACAGATTGAAAAGTACAGTTTCTGAGCCTCTCAAGCATGTTTAGGTCAAGTAGAAAAGTTTTTTTTAAACACTTGAGTCCATAGAGGCATTCTTATTTGAAGGTAACTTCGGCATTTTAAAGAGATTTACTTATAGTTAAATAAGAACAAGGTATGAACTCAATAATGAAAAATTGAGTTGAAAAAATCGTTTCTAAACTTAGAAACTGATAAATTTAAGAATTTTAAATTCGTTTTATCCAGCGAAATTCTACTCTCAACTCGTGAAACGTTCCTAACAAGATTGAAAGCCACTTCATCGGATTATTGTTTTTTTCTCTTTTTCTTTTGATTCATAGTTATTTCCATTTTTTCTTTTTTCTTTTCGTTCTTTCTACTATTACTTCTTACACGCTCAACTTTTTAAACAGATTTATTTTTCATTAGTATTATTTTTATTATTTCTATTATTCATCTATAAATAAATATATAAATGAAGAAACAAAGATGCGAATGCAGCATGAAACTGTCGTGTAGATTATTTAATAAAGGTAGAGGCAGCTTTACAATGATGAAGTTTTAATTAAATATTACACTATCATGAAATGTCATAGAGCCTGCAAGTTTTCTCAAATGAGATTTTGAAACGGTTTCAGCGGTAAATTTTGACAGAACCAGAAAACATGAGGTAATTTTTAAAAAATATATTATTTTATTTTTCAGTATTAAAATTTTTTTTATATTAGAACAAAATATTTATGAAATTCTATTCATTTTTAAAAGCATTTTGATTGTCTGCTTATATAATTAACCTCTATTCGTCAGAGTAGCCCATAAAGTTTAACCTTTCAGATCATATTTAATTTTTCCATTTTTTTTATATTTTAAAATCATTAGAGTTTATTAGTATAATTTATGTTTATTAATAATAGATTATGCTCACCAGCTTTTAATTTAAATAGGTTTCTTTAATCATCACCACAACTACCATTGTTACCACAACAACCACTACTACCACAACTTTCACTACAACCACAACAACCACATCAACCACAACAACCACCGTCACTACAACCACAACAACCACATCAACCACAACAACCACCGTCACTACCACAACAACAACCACATCAACTACAACAACCACCGTCACTACCACAACAACAAGCACATCAAGCACAACAACAACCGTCACTACCACAACAACACCAGAGGAGCAGGCATGAAACGACTGAGCATCAAGCGTAGGTCGACGATGCGGCAGCAGCAGAGACTCTCCAGAGCTCACCTCGACATCATCAACAACTACTACAAGAACAACCAACAAGCGAACAGCCACGAAAACCAAACTGAAAACCCAAGCAACCAGAGTAGTACAGAAAGTAAGGACAAAGTCAAATATACGGTGAAGTTTTTGCAGGATTGCAAGGTAAATGGGGGAGATGATGACTTTGAAGGTGGTTGTGAGCTTGATGAAGATGCGGAAAGCTTCAGGATGGAAGACGGCTTTGAGGATGTGCAACATGAAAATTCTTTGAAGAAACGCCAAGAAGATATTCAAAGTGAGTTATCTCGCCAAAAAAATACTTATAAAAACATTGATAATAATAATAATAATAATAATAATAATAATAATAATAATAATAATAATAATAATAATAATCATAATAATAATAATAATAATAATAATAATAATAATAATAATAATAATAATAATAATAATAATAATAATAATAATAATAATAATAATAATAATAATAATAATAATAATAATAATAATAATAATAATAATAATAATAATAATAATAATAATAATAATAATAATAATAATAATAATAATAATAATAATAATAATAATAATAATAATAATAATAATAATAATAATAATAATAATAATAATAATAATAAATGAGTCGCATCAAACCATGTCAAAAAAAGTAAAAAAAGTTATTTACCTTTAAAAACCACACCGAACCAGGGATAGTTACAAAAAACCGGGCGTTACAGTCAGATGCTCGGACAGGCCCCAGAACAACTAGCAGCTCCACCGTGAAGAGACATCTTCAAAAGTTTCAAAAACAAATCAAGCGGGTGGTGCTTTTCCTGGAAGACAAACAGCCTGCCGATGAGGAGCTTGAGAGTCAAGTGCATGCATGGCCTGTGAGAATCTCAGCGAGGTCCGCTGGAAACGTTGAAAATGAAAGCAGCGGAGAATATCACAATTCACCGGTTGTTTGTAGAGTTGGTTCCAATAAAGGAAATGAAGGTGGTCGTGATGGGAGGATTGAAGGAGACTTCATTGTGGACTTGCGCATTGGTTTGATGGAGTGCTGCAAGGGGGAGGGTCGTGGCAAGTGTAGGGAGGCGTGGTTTGGGGATGAGAGGGTTTGGCGTGGCAGAAGACATGAAGGAGGGTGGAAAGTGGTGCTTGCAAACGTCTTGAACGTGTTTTTCTTGTTTACAGGGGTGTTCTTGTTGTTGGCTGTTGTGCTTGTGATCGTCATTACATCTTTCGAGTAGCCCTTTTAAGCTATAAACTATAATTTGCGATTTTCTTGTTCCTAATTAATCTACGAATTCAAGTGCACCATAACTTAGTTTTTTATTATTTGTTATATCTTTAAAAAAATTATTATTTTCAATTCAACTTTTTATGGAAATACTTGTAAATGCTGAATCGATATTTGATGATTCAGCGTGGATTATCTATTCAAAAGATCATTCGAGGCCCTTGCAGACAAGATTTTGAACAAATCATTTTGAACAATAAAACTTATTAATCTGGTTTTTTATATCACTTACGTTTTTTTTCCTGAAATTTGGAGGTAAAAAAATACCTCATCAAAATTGTCATTACCAGCTTATTATCGCCACCCAACAGACATAATCTTCATCAATTTTTTCATCCGTATCATCAGCAGCATCATCATCACCATCTTAACACCACCGCCATCATAACCACAGTTATCATAATCAAGACTTTTATGAATGTAGTTACAGCAGGCAAACGATGACAGGTGTTGTGGTCGGAGGTTGCTTGCGTGTGCACCAACACACTCGTTGTACAGTTACCTTGTTGCCTTGAACATATTTGTTTTCTAAATACAATTTTTCTGCTTTTATCATAACTTTCTATGTGTGTTAAGTGGATTTTTTTATTGAATATATATTTCAATACGCGTATATGATTTCTTTTTATTAAAAAAATTGAACTAAATAAATTTGAATTAGTGTGTGTGAGTGTATTCATGCATATAAGTTGAGAGGGCCTTTATAGGCAGGTTTCGTTGAATTTCGCATTAATTAGAGGGCTACACGTTCAGTAGCACAAGAAAGAAAAACAATAGCCTAAGTTGAAAACAAATACATTTTTGCAAAATACAACTTTTATTCTGTAAAAACTTTTAATTGTATTGCAAATTAGTTTTATTGAGTTATTTTGATGAGAAAATAGAAAAAGAGATTTAATTATGAGAAAATAGCTTAACTATTTTTATGTGGTTAGATGTCAAACGGAATTTAAAGTTGCTAGTTTGACGGAGTTTCAAGATTAATAACTATCTGTCTTGTACATTGCATTAGTGCGGCACTTAATTTTTCTCTTGAAAGTTGAGGGTTCTCAAAAATTTAAAAGAAAAAAGTAAAAAAGTTTTGAACAGTTAGAAAGTATTAATACTATGAGTAACAGTAAAACTGAGTAATTACATTCAAAATGTCATCTTTTACGAAATCGAGCTCTAGAGGTGTGTACCTTGTTTTCAATACCATTTAAATATCAAACATTTATTCATTAAACTCTAAATTAAACTCGGTTTAAAGGCAAACATGTTTCAATCATTTGAAATCAATATCCATTGCACAAATATGTTTTAGGTTCATTCTTTAATCGATAAATTTATCATTTTTCAACGTATTTTTGGATGCAAAGGCATTTGTGTTTTCCTAAAAGTTTCAGAAAAAATTTATTAACATCTTCAAGATTTTATTTTTTAAGATGGATGCTTTATTATGGACTCAACCAATCAAGAAAACAATGCTCTATTGTGCGCTTTCAAATGTGGAGCTTTAACACATGAGCAGTAATCTTATTCAAACCTTGATCCTTCATCTCTTAAGACTGGATTTTCAGCATCATTTTCCACCATTATACCTTTATTTCATCAAAACTCTAAGTAGAAAGTACTATTTGAAAACTGCTTCAACTCCATCATTGTTCCACGTTGCATTCTCCATCCATTTCCGACCATGAAGATTCCGAGACGGGTCTTCTCGGCCCAGGAGACCTCTCTGGCGTCTACAAAGGAATTCTGAATGACGATGCTCACATGGTCTGTGTGTCACCTTCTGCAGTCATGTGTTCAGATTCAATTCTTTATTTTTTAATTCTCATTTTTAAATTACATTTCTAATGTACTTCTCGACGCAAGTGTTTGTATAAATTGTCTATAACCGAGTTGTCTTAAAGCTCGTCCGGTTCACATTACGTTAATAATATTCATCGTTGTATTGTATTGTAACTCTTTATTTATATTTAATATTTAATAAATAAAACGCATTACAAACGCACATCTCTCAAAGCCAACATGCACTCCCCTTCGAAGCTGCGAGAATGCTTCCACGAGAGCGTGAACTTCAACTGCTGCTTCAAGGGCGACTCAGGCCTGCAACACATCGGCATGACGCCACTCGCCCTGGCAGCCGCCCTCAATAAACTAGAGGCGATTGAGGTGAGAGGAGGGGGAGGGTTGAAGTGAGAGTGTGGGGAGAGTGATTGTGTGGTGTGGTTGTACAGGGTGAATTTGTGGTGTGGTTTTACGAAGTGAATGTGTGGAAGAGGGTTGAATGTTTGGTTTGATTTTATGAGGTGGCTGTGCAGGGTGGATATGTGGTGTGTACGATGAGAGTGTATGAAATGAGTGTACAAAAACTCAAATTAAAAATGAACTTGAAGCGTACGATGAATTAGGAGAGATGTATTGAACTAGCTGACAATTCGCGAACCATGTGCAAACCGGTGGATTTACCAGCTGAATGGAAAATATTATTCATATTCATCATTTTCACCGTTATTATCATCTCTATTTTTTTGGAGCCCTTCAATTTAAAAAACCCTAAGTTCAACAATTATTTCTCAAAAAACTTTCTTCAACCACCACCACCACCACTTCTCGCAGTTCCTGCTCACACACGGAGCGAACATAAACGACACGTTTGCCTCCCTACGAACCACTGCACTCATGACGTCAGCATTCCATGGCCACGTGAAGGTGGAGTGGTGGTGGTGGTGGTGGTGGTGGTGGTGGTGGTGGTGGTGGTGGTTGTGGTGGTGGTTGTAGTGGTGGTGGTGGTGGTGGTGGTGGTGGTTGTTGTGGAGGTGGTTGTGGTGGTGGTGGTGGTGGTGGTGGTGGTGGTGGTAGTGGTGGTGGTGGTGGTGATGTGGTGGTGGTGGTGGTGGTGGTGGTGGTGGTTGTTGTGGAGGTGGTTGTGGTGGTGGTTGTGGTGGTGGTTGTTGTGGAGGTGGTTGTGGTGGTGGTGGTGGTGGTGGTAGTGGTGGTGGTGGTAGTGGTGGTGGTGGTGGTGGTGGTAGTGGTGGTGGTGGTGGTGGGGGTGGTGGTTTTAATGGTGGAAGAACGGTGGTAGTGAAATGGTGATCATAATATTAGTGGAAGAGTGGTGGTGGTGATTGTAGTAGTGGAAGGAAGGAGGGTGTTTATGATGGTGAAGAAGTTGATTATGAGAAATGATGATTAGAATTGTGAAAATGATGTTGATGAAAGATAATGACGAAGATGGTAATAGAAAATTAACTTTTAACATTTTCCACAATCTATTCTTTTTTGGTTTCTCATTTCTTAAAATAATTTTGAAGAAGTAATAAAATTCGATGTTTTGTTTTAAAATATTATTCTTATTATACATGTATTTTATTTTTACTCTTTTAAAAATTTTAAATATTTTTTCTTTCTCCGAGGTGGTAGAGAAGTTGCTAAGGCACGGAGCAAATGTCCAAGCAATAGACCTGCAGGGAAGCACTGCTCTGGGATACGCTTTTGGAGGTGAGGTTCGATGCTGTGCTGTTAGTAATGCAATGCAGTGTTTGTAAGGGCTTGATAATAAAGTTTTTTTTACTCATTTTTGGTTTTTTATTTAAAAAAATATATTTTAGTAACGACAACATAAAACTAAACGACACGGGTTTGAAAGGTTTGCACAGCGATCACCTACTACGTTATATACCTTGATAATTCACTGCCGCGTCAAAAATGTTTCAAAATCATCTTCTAAGACTCATAATACATCTGTTCAGGCGTGTGTTTATGACTGCAGCTACTTACTGTTTTATAAACACTGACCACATGCTCAGGCGTATCGATTAGAATTGATTGATTCATGACGTAGCTATTCATCATCATCAGAACTCCACTGCATATTTTTACGTGTGATTAACATTTGTAAAATAAATGGTTTTATTCATATTTGAATTTTAGTTTAAGTTCACAAAAATTGAATTTTCATTCATCATGAATCAGCCTGTGAAGAGCTGTTTATTGATTTTCCGATTATGACAACTTTTCTCATACCTTGAAACTTCCCATCTTTCGTGCAAACACTTTTTTTCAACAACTACAAAATTGGCACCCTTGAAACTCACCACTGTAATTCATCTAAACACAATACTTAGTTACTTCGCCTCCAAACAGGCAGCAGGTCGTTAGAAGTGATCGAACTCCTTATCAAGAGCGGCATCAACATCAACCAGAAGAACATGCTCGGCATGAACGCCCTTCTCCTGGTGGCTGGCTATGGAGACGACCGCTTGGTAAAGATGGTGCTGGCGTCCCAGGCGGACCCCAATGCCGTCAATGACTTTGGCCACTCTGCCCTCCACCTCGTGATCGTAGGAAAACGCTCGCAACTCAAGAAACTCGTGCAAGATAACTCCAATGGAATCAGCGGAAAATTGGTTTGTGGGGTTTTTTTGGAATCGTTAAACCAAGTTTTTCATAGTTTTCCTAATTTTTTAAAATATATATCTTGATAGTTTTTCATTGCGTAGAGTTGATGCAATCAGCTTCTTCTATTAATCAAAAAAAATAATTAAAGTTTCACTTAATTCACATTAGCCATCAACATTATCATCCACGTCTTTTCTTTGAAACCTACATCTCCTAACCCCTCTCCTCTCCATCCCTCCTCCTCTACCCCCCCCCCCTCCATCCCCTTCTCCCTCCATCCCCTTCCCCTTCTATCCCTCTCCTCCCTCCATCTCTCTTCCCTCTCCCTCCCCTTTCCCTTCTATCCCTCCTCCATCCCCTTCCCTCTCCATCCCTTCCTCCTCCTTCCCCCATTCCACTGCAGACCCTAGACAACTTCAACAGCCTAAAGAGTGCTGAGGTGGCAATGAAGGACTGGGCCGCGAGGAATCGACACATCCAAACCGATTCGAAAAAACTTGAAAAAGTTAGCTTTTCTAATGTTCTGTTTGAAAAATAGTCTTAATTTTGTCCTTATTATTTTCTGATTCATAATCGATTTAATCATTTTTTTAATTATCCGGGTTTTTTATCCCTAATGAACTTTTATAATATATTTCTTTCATATCTTTTGAAAATTCTTAAGTCTATATCTTTTTATTTATATTTTTATTATAAAAAATATTAAAATTAATATTTTCAGCAATAACCACGTTTTAAAGAAGTAACAAACCCAATAACTTTCAAAACTTATCAACAGTTTTGCCCAAACTTTTTCTCACCAGGCGGCTAATCTGATGTCAAACATAGGAACCAAAGTGCAAAAGACTTTCCTCAAAGCTGTCGACGACAATGAGCAGGTAGTGAGAAATTTCGATAACATTTAAAGTTTGAAACATTTTATTCCAATATTTGAAATCCTATTATTCTTAAAAACTCAGAAAATTGCTTTGACCTATATATAAAAACAGAAAAAGTCTCTCTATACAAATAATGGGGAAAATGAAAGATTATCTGCACATTATAATAACACTTGCACGCTTCGAGGAGGTGATAAAGCAGAGGGTGGAGGCGATGTGGTTGTACCGGCAGGAGAAGTTGATTGCATGCAAGAAGCTGCTGAAGAAGTCTGGAAAACTGGAATCACTGCTCAATTGTCGTGGTAAAAAAGTGAGTGAGAGCTCGAAGTTTAAAATAGATTAATATTAAGGCTTCATGCGTCTTGTATTAATGTTTCAAATGTATTTTCCAATCTCAATCAGGAGCGTGAAGACAACGAAACCGCAAGACCGTACTTGTCGGTTCCCAGTCGTTCGAGCAAGAGTCTGCACACAGAGAAAGACAAGGAAATGGCCGGCCTCAAGGACAAGTTTGCGTCGATCCTGACGATGATTGCGAAGGCGGGCTGTGATGTGGCTCTGACCGAAAAGACTTTCGGCTTGACGGCTCTGGACATGGCGATCCTGCTGGAAGACGTTGAATCGACAGGCGCCTTGATTTCTCTGGGAGCGGACCCTGAACACTTGCTGAAGATGTTCGCTCTTTCTGACCTGCACGAGTCCATCACCAGTGGCGACAAGAGACTGGTGGAGAAGCTGATAGCTTACGATTCTGATTTGGACTTGAACCATTACTTCTCCGCCTTCAACGTTGAGATGAAAAGTGGAGAAGGAGAAGAAGTGGTGGAGGGGGTGGTGAGTGAAGGCATGACGCCCTTGTGTGTGGCAGTGCAGATGCCGGAGGAAGATGGCACAGCTATCAAGATTGCCAAGATTCTCATCAAGAACAGTTAGCTAGACCTTTACATAGATAAAATATTCATTTAAATAATTTCCAAAAAATGTAAGAATAGAAGCGTTTTGCTTAAAATTTGAAATTTTCAAAATTTATTAATTTTAATCAAACAAAATTAATTTCTAAATTCTTATTTTTAAAGAGGCCGATGTCGACAAGGCAGGTCCTGCCGGAAGCTTTCCCCTGGCGGAGGCGGCAAGAGCGGGAAACTTGCGCATGTGTCAGCTGCTGTTGAGTCACGGAGCGGAGGTGGAGCAGACGAGTGCTCGCTACAACAACGCCACTCCTTTCCTCATCTCCGCCATCTTCAACCGCGTCGATGTCGCTCAGTTCCTCTCAGACGTTCGTTCGTCCATATTAAGAAGCAATTATTTGCCCTTCTACTCCTTCTATACTATGAACTCTTTTTCGATTAAAATATTTTTTATATTTTTAATACGATTAAAATAAGTAAACAAACATAATTTAAACACAAAATTGCACCTCTCGCCTTGTAGCGCAACGCGAAGATGGACGCCGAGACGACGGACGGCAGGTGCGCTCTGACCGAGGCCTACCGCAACGACAACATGCGTCTGATCGAGATCGTCATGAGAGGCTCGCTCGCCTCGGCCTTCAACCGACGCAGCTTCACCTATGAAGTGGTCGCCAAGTACCAGAGGCCCGATAAAAGTTCGTGCTTCTTTGAAAAAGATTGGTTGGGAAATACTTTAATATTATAGTTTTTCAAGTTTATTTCTGTTTTTTTATATTAAAATTTATTTTTAAGCTTAACTTGGAGATTTTTAACTTCCCTTTTGCAGATATGAACCTTATAATGAAGTTGATAGGGCATCAAGTGAAGAAACTGGAAGAGATAAAGTCTGATGTGAAACCTAAATTTCTAATTGAACCTAGATCAGAGACTCAAACTAATCGCTTACTACCGCAAGAGGCTGCAAAAGAAACTCTTGCCAAGCATTCAGATTTTCCTGTTTTTGTTGACACAATCGATGAAGAAAAAATGGTGAAAAGTGTTGAAAAAACTCTAGAAATTGAGTTGAAAAAAACGGACAAACTGAAAAAAGATGGCGTCTCCGAGGTGTCGAAAGGCATCAAAAACGAAAATAAAAAATTCGTGAGTAAAAGAAACGATGACCTCGAGAAAGAAGCAGCTTCCTCGATGAATGAAAGCAGAGGTTCCCTTCGAGAAGCCGATGGAAGTGTTCAAAAGTGTCTGCAAGAGGCGAGTGAACAGCTGCTGCAAGTGCGTGATGGAACGAGGAGTAAGTTGGATGTGGCAGGCAAGCAGATCCGAAGATCCGTCGAAAGCCCCATGAAAAGTCTCATTTTCAAAGCAGAACAGGCTTCTGAAAAATTGAAAAAAGGCAAAAGTAAACTGAAAACTAATCCATCTTTTGAAAACGAAGACATTCCCGACAAAGAAAATTCATCTTCTCAAAAGAAAGCGCCTGCAAGTAGGTGGTCTCAGCACCCGCAAGCTTCAGAGGACTCGAACAAAACCAATTACTCAGAGAACGGATCAAGAGAAAAAGAAGAGGAAGAAGTGGAAGAGGAAGAGGAGGAATGGGAAGACGACAAATGCTTCAAGGAGCACTACTACCCAGCCAGCAGTTACGAGTCGAAGCAAGAGGCGTGCATGATGACCACACCAATCCTGGGCAGGTGCTCCCAGGTGAGGAACAACTTCGCGCAGGCTGACAACTACTTGAAGGACGTCGTCAGCGCCGGCAACTCCAAGAGATTCAACGCCCAGTCAGCCATTCGGTCCATAGAACCAGATGCCAGTGAGGAGGAAGAGGAGGAGGAGGAAAATGGTCAAACCACCAGGATCAGTTCCCAGTTTTACCGTCTGTCTTCCAAATCGAAGCAACGCTCCAGCAATTCATAAGTAGAATCTATTCTCACTCTAGTTTGTATTCTTCTTTATATGCATTTTCTAATAATTAATTGTAATGATATTCTACAACCTTCAATTAACATAATCGATTATTGCAATGCAGTCATCGATTAACCCAGCTCATTAGGGCAACCGTTGCAATCTCGATTGTCTCACACGCAAGAAACTTCATAGGCTTTTTCTCAATTGTACAAACGTGCATTTTCTTTATTTGCCTTAATTCGTTGTGGGATATAGCTTTTTGAATTTTCCATTTTTTTCTTAAGAATTACTTTTTCAATTTTTAAACCTTCGCATCTTTACCAACTCTCGCCTCCATAACCTCACAAAAGCACTGCCCTCAGCCCAAACCACAAGCACTTTTGTATGATCTGTAGACCAGTTTTCCATACAGACTTTTCGTACCGTCATCTCTCACATTTTCAGCTACACCTCTCTGCCGCTTTTCCGTTAAATTTAAACAAATAAAACTAGACGACACGGCAAGTCTTAAATAAAAGAAAAATGATAAATAATAATTTTGGAACAAAATCAGTGAAAGAGTTGTGAGACTTTTTGGATTCAAAAAACTGCACGTTCGAAACGCCTTTAAAGCTATACAAGCGTAGATTAACAGAAACATATGTTGCCTTGTTTGGGCAAATAGGCAGGTTTGGAAGACATTTTTAATAAAACAGAGTGACACTTCGCCGAATTAAACTACAAAAGTCCTCAATAGCCGAAAGTAGGAGTAAATAAAAAAAGGTATCACTACAAATAATTTCATTAAAATGCATATAAAACACTTACTACTAGTCACAACCCACGACACACACACACACACACACATCCATATCGAATGAAATAATTAAGGATTAATAAATAATAGTATGCTATAGTGGAACAAAACACGCTTGATTAAAACAACACACAGTAACGATTATAATAATGATAAATAATAATAATATCAATAATAACGGCATTATTAATTAAATAATAAATTATTCAAATATAATTTTGGCTGTAATCATTCTTGACCTTCAACCCTCTTCTTGTTCCTCTGTCTGGGAGATGTTCTGGTCACTGGAGACGGCTTTGGAGACTTTTCTGTTTGGTTTTTGCATATTTTTTCAATTATAACATTTTATGTGTTTTAAAATTTTAAAATCTGATTTTTTCAGATTTTCGTTTTAATTTTATACCCTTTAAATAAAGAGACAAAGAAAACCACACAGACAAAGGAAGAGAACCACACAGACAAAGGAAGAGAACCACGCGGACAAAGAAAGAGAACCACATGGACAAAGAGAGAGACTCACTGAGCTCCTGAAGAGTCTCCTCGGGCAACCAGTCGTAGTCGACGTCACCTTTGCTCTGCGTGCCCAACTCTATCGTCTGCTTGCTCTTGCTACTGCCCAAGTGCTTCTTCTGTGCTCATGATGATGATAGTGATGATGATGATGATGATGTAGTAGTCGTAATAGCAGAAGTGGTAGTAGTTGTGGTAGAAGTAGTAGTAGTAGTATTAGTATTAGTAGTAGTATTAGTAGTATTAGTAGTAGAGGTAGTAATAGTTATACCTTGATGGAGGAGAGGAATTGGGTGGCTCCTACAATGCCCAGGATCACAATCACCACCAGGAAGATGTACATGAAGACGCTGTGATGACGTAGTAGTAGTAATTATTCTGTACAAGTAGTAGTATAAAGTATCAAGTATTATAAGTATTAATAAAAAGTATTTAACAAAGAAAAGCTATAAGGCACACCACCATAATATAGAGTATAAAATGTATACACATGTGCAAAATATGTACACAACAAAGCGCTATAAAACTTTGCCAAAAAATCATCTAGCGCCTAGTGTAGCACTCACATCTCTCCGTCCATTCCCTCATCGGGCTCTGAGATGTTGATGGTGGAGTTGTAGACCGCGTCAGAGTAGAGGATGCCATCCTGTCGATCAAGTGGTCGTCACGTGATACACCTCTCTGCCAACTACACCACCCTCACCACTAGCCCCTTCATCCTCAACATCACCAATAAGTATTACACAAAGCATCATCAAGAGAAAAAATAAATAAAAACAACCACAACAGCAGCAGCATCTCAACAACAATAAAATAATCATCCCAACAGCAACAACACCATCATCATCGCAACAGCAACAACAGCATCATCATCGCAACAGCCACCTCATCCTTGTAGTTGAGGCTGATGACGAGGCCGAAGGGTCGCGAGGAGAGGGAGTCGGAGGGAGTGAAGCGGTACTCGAAGGAGGCCTCCTTGCCCGCGTCGACCGCCTGCTCCAGACTGTACGTCGTGAACTGTGGTGGAAGGTGGTGCTGGTAGTTGTGGGCGGGGAGTGAAGAGAAAGAGACGATATGCTGGGGTGGAGATGATAGTGGATTGCTATTAATGATATTTGAAGTGATAGAAATGATTTAATGATGGTGTGACAATCTAATGTTGTGTGTGATGGTGGGATACATCACCAAAGAAGTCAAGTTAACGGAAACTACTATAAAAAAGATGAAACACATGCCGACTAACATTCTGGATGTAGTAGGAAAAGTCCTGTGGGTATCTGATGGAGGCCTCAAGTGTCTGCACCACAAACTGCTTGTCCGCCTCGTTGGACAAACCCACCATCACCACTGCCTCCCTGCCAGCGGGAAGGTCCGCTGTGGGTGGGTGGATGGATGGATGGATGGATGGATGGAAGAGTGAGATAGAATAAGTGCTGAATAGACTTGTTTTTTTAACTTTGAAGTGCTTTGGACAATAATACATGAGATAGAGTGATTGGGAGTGGTTGTGATGAGTGAAAGATTCACAATAATTATTTATTCTTCATGTGGTCTCTAATATCCTAAAAATCTAATTAGTCAATTTGTCCCTATAAGTTTAATCTAATAATTCATGGACAACATATTTGAAAATGAGCACACCAAGGCACCTTGTCCGACCGGCTTGATGAAGAGGATGCTGGTGACTGCATCGGGGTGAGCCTTCAGAGTGTCAGGTGCGTCCTCGTCGAAGCCTTGGTCGTCCTGTGGTGTGCGAGAGATGGGTGCTGGATGGGGTTGTGAATACCATTCTCATATTACTATACTATGATACTTTGTACTTGTGTAGATAGGTTATAAATACAGGATTGACAATGTTGTGTAGAGGGTTAATTAAAATTGATGTACTGAGCTGAAACAAACTTTCTGCGTCTGTAGGATTTCTTCAGTGGTGGCATCAGTTGCACTTTCCTCCTCAACCACTCCGTCATCTGAGTCATCAAAGTCTTCAGAAGCATCATCATCTTCCTGTGCTTTCACCAACAACGATCCCTGGCCAGCTATGACGATGTGATGATGTTGTTTAAATTCAATTTATGCTTTTTGCAGTTTTAAATGATTTGAATTTTAGCTTCTCAAGAAACAAAGTGCAGATGAGTCTCTTAAATAAGTGAATAACAATTTTAAATTTGATAAAATTAAAAGTAAAACTTTTATTCATATAAAAAATTAATTGTATATTTTTTAGCTGCAATGTTTTAAATGCCACGTAAAGCCATTTAATTTGACTTACATGTTCCAAACATCTGGATCAGACATGGTCCTACAAGCAAGAGAACTAGAAACAAATTCGTCCACAATTTTGCCATTTTAGTTAAAATAATGGTTAACTAACAAATATTTAACAAGTCGGCTTTTTACAGAGACTGAAGTGGGAGAAAGATCGCTCCACGTTTAAAAAGACACTTTATCGTTTTATCAAGAGTTCATCACTTTAATAACAATAATTTAAAAAAAAATAAATTTGTATTGTGCAAAATTATTTTTCTATATTTTCGTATGCTTTTAAATTGAATTTAACATATACCTTCTGATCATCTTGTTACGTATGAAACAATTTATTACTTCTTTAATTGAGTAATTTTCTTGTCCAATAAATTGCCAAAATCATGATGATTCATAACACATCAGGAACTAAATCGTTCTTTTTGTTCATTTTTATACTTATTTTCATCTCTATTTTCTCTTATAAGAGTAATATAAACGCTTCCAAAAATTCCGTAAGTCTTTTATAATTAAGGCATTCATACTAAAAGGCATTTATCCCTATTTATCTCATCCTTTAACGTCACAAACACAGTTAACATGATATCTTTAAGGAGCAGTGAAGATCGATTGGGATGCCTTTTCTTTTTATGAAGCATCTTATTACCTAAGACAATTGCTCCACTATAAAAGCCTGGATCGATGTTCTTTAAGAGTTTTGTTGCCAGCAAAATTAGAAAAAATCGAAGATTTAAAAGTTACATTCATTCGATAAATTATTTACAAATAAATATTTTTATTCATACCGTAATGAGAATATCGTTAAAAATAAACTGGTTTTTATGGTCGCTTATTCTCCTTTCTCTAGCTCATGAAGTGAGCACCCAGGAATGTAAGAAAAATGGCCTACACTAAATTCTAAGAGATCTCGATTGATTGTTTTTATATTTCGGACCTTTTATCCTGAGGTTCTTTATTCATGAATAATAAACTTTTAAAAACTTTCTTATAAAAAATTAAGTTTTTCAATCGATAGTTAAATCAACTTTAAGTTTAATTTTTCTAACACTTCAGATGTTATAAAGATTGGTGAAGATGTCACGGACAATCCAGAAGACGAGAGGATGTCGTTGTTGGACCGATACATGAAGCAAATGAAGGAAGAAAAGACGAAGGATTTCCAGATTAAATACATGCAAAGGTTGAATGACCTTTTCGAAGCTGCGAAGACTGACAAGCAAACCAAGGCAGTCAAAAAGCAAGTCTACAGCATCCCAAGGGCTGGCAGATCTTCCTTTAAAAGTTTATATGACTCCTTTTAGCTAATCAGATTTAATAGCGCGAACTAGAATTTAAATCAGTCTTTTCAAATCATATTTTTCAAACCTATTGAAAATTTCGTCATCTTGCAAAACTTATTGAACTATCTGTGAAACAATAAAAATGCACAAATCTTGAATAAAACACTTTCGACTTTTCGAAATTATTCTCCAATTTTGAAGATCTACCGCTAAAAATTTTGGTTTAAATATATCTTGATTTCTTCCATTTTTTATTCAAAATTATCACATTTTTTCCTTCAAAATGTGAAAGTCTGGAAGGCGTATGAACTGACTGGCAAATCAATTAATGACTGAACACCTAACAATGTTCGTTAAATGTGTCTGAAGTAATGTGAAGAATTTAAAATGATCGTGTCGTCATTAAACTTCATTAGAGGTCCTTCAAGTGATCTTACAGTGGTCGTAAGCCACAACTTAGATATCGCTTGTAATTTACGTCAGCAAAACATTATTGATTACCCTCAAATACCAACATATTCGCACATTTAAAAAAAATTCAAAGTTACGAAATAGAACTATTTTTTTTATTTATAACACAAAATGTTAAACTTATGGTTCTAAAAAAATATTAATCGTTAAAAAAACGTTCATTTAGGATTAAGGTTAGGGTTAGGATTAGGGTTAGGGTTAGAGTTAGGGTTAGGGTTTTCAGAAAAATCGCATTTTAAGACGAAACGCGCAAAAACAAAGGTGCATTTAACACATGCAGCGCGGGTTCAGTTAACCTACAACCTTATAAATAATATTCAAAATCTTACAATACAGTAAGTGTTTTGTACTTATGGTGTAGTTTTGAAAATTACGAATTGTATGAAAATATGTGTAATTAACTTTTACAAAATTTCGCTTTTATAAAATTAACTTGAATATAAAAAAAGCTTGGTAATTTACTTTATAAAGTAATAGGTTTCTTACTTTGGGATTTTGGTAACTTTAAAAGATAGAAAAGTAATATAAAAAAGAAAAATTATTAATATAAGCGAAAATAAAACATCGGCGAATACAATTGTTTCTAGGAAAACGCATAGAACTAATAATAGAAGTTTAAGAACTGTTGATAAGATATTAAAAATACATGCTGATCGTAAGATTCAATCAAAAAGCACTCTTTGAGAGTTCAAAAAAGAATGTTATGTAAAAGCTGAAAAATCAATGATAATAAAATAAAAAGAAGCAAAACGATAAGAAAACAAATTTAATCTATTCAGGAATCTATTGAGTGCTGTGCAAGTGTTAGGCCAGAGTAGGACAGAGTCTGCAGAAAACTTCGAGCAATTATCTCAAAATTCAAATCGGAAAAAAAATTATAAGAAAATGAAAAACCAAAAAAATGATAATTAAATGATACGCATATTTGGACAATTTATTATTTTTCCACTAAAATAATAAAAAAATTTAATAAAATATTAACCGCTAAAAGAATGGAGCCCCTAGTATTTAAAAATACTGCCTGGATGTTTAAAGTAGCGATCAAAAGTCTATTTATATTTAAAAATAATGTAACAATTTTTTAATTAATATAAACTATGCTGAATAAATTAAAAATAGTGTTAATAGTTTTATATAACCGTGTTATGTAACAAGTGCGTTATAGCATTGTGTGATAATGAGCCAAAATAACACAATAGCAACTTCCTTCACCACACAATTTTAATACTCTCTTTTACCAGATAAAAAGTTCAATTACATCGTCTGAAATAGATTCACTTTTTCTCAAATGTAGGCTTTGAAATATTAGGAGTTGAAAGTAACAGAATTTCAGATAATATTTATAAAAAGCGTATCTTGGTCTTATTTAAAGACATTGTTGTGAATATTAATTATTTTAAATAATGTCCTATGAACCTATTATGCTTTATGCTTACATATATATATATATAATATTTTCAAGATTGGATCATCTGTTAGATAAGTGGATCGCGATAATAAATTGATTAAAAGTCTCTAACTGCTTTGACATACTTTTTTGTAGGGTTTCTCTTCTGAATTCTCGTCTCAAGCCTGCAATGCCTCTACTCAGATGGAATAGGAAGTCAGAAGAAGTTTCAGAGTACGAAGATCAAATATTCTCATGTATGTCTTGTTGATAATATGTTTTATTCAAATTTTTGTGTGAAATGTTGAAATGTATTTGTTTATTTTAAAAACTTTTATGAAAAATTTCCTGTTTTAAACAAGCTTTTCAAAATCAAAATCTGAAGAATATATGTTTGTTTTGAAGTTAGAATTATATCTATAAGGATATTTTATCATTAAAATATTGTTTTCATCATATGATTTAGCTTAAGTTAATTGAAATAAATATTCATCAAACATTTTGAAATCTGAATAATTTAAAATCCATTTCAAGATGTCATTTTTATAAAACCCAAAAAAACGTTTAATAATACTGATTTGAAAGACACTTTCGATAGGTTTGAAGAAGGAACCAGAAAGGCAATATGTGCAGCTGGATGAGAATGAGAAGAGACAGGTGTGGACCCTGAAGATGAATGAAAAACACCACAGACCTGGCACACTGCCCCTGGTCATGCTGCACGGGATGGGAGCGGGCATTGGACTGTGGCTGAAGAACATTGAAGAACTCTCCATTGACCGACCCCTCTACGCCTTCGACCTGCCCGGCTTCGGTCGCAGCTACCGAGCCAAGCACCAGAGCTTCAAGACGGCCGAGGAGGCTGAGGACTACTTCGTTGATGCCATCGAGAGTTGGAGGAAGGCGATGCAGCTGCAGGACTTCATCCTTCTGGGCCACAGTTTCGGAGGGTACCTGGCATCCGCGTACACCCTCAAGTACCCGTCTCATGTGAAGGGCATGATCTTGGTCGATGCGTGGGGCTTCTCCAAGAAGAAGATTGAAGATGTGCAAATGCCTCGCAGGGTCAAGCTTGGCCTGACCGTCTACAAAACACTCAGCCTCAACCCCCTGTCCTTCCTCAGAGCTGCCGGGTCATGGGGTAGTGCTCCATTCATTTGTTTCATTCTATAACAACCAAATATTTCATATTGTCTTGGGTTTATCATTTCTTCTTTTTCTCATCCATGATACTCCATCCTCAACACCACCACAACCCTCATCCACCTGCCACCTATCACCACAACCACACACACACATAACCACACAACCACACACACACACACACACACACGCACACATACACACACACATAACCACACACACACACACACACGCACACATACACACACACACACACACACACACACACACACACACACACATAACCACACACACACACACACACACACACAGGGCCTTCCTTAATCACACGCTACAGGCCTGACATAGTGCGTAAGTACCAGCACAGAGACCTGAATGAAGGAGTCATTGCAAACTATGTCTACCATTGCAACGCCCTTGAACCCAGGTACGTTGTGGGGAGGTAGAGGCATGTCTTGGTAGGGGCTTTGTTGGTGCATTCTTGATGCAAGGCTGGGCGAAGAAGGATGTCTGAGGGAGATACTCTATGAAGGACTAAATGGGTTCTTCTGATTTTGAATATACTCGGTAAAATGCTATTATTTTTTATCCTATGTAAAAATTATGTAAGAATATATATTTTAATTTCATCTTCTCAATATTCTATATTCCATTAAACTCTCATCACTTGTCGCTTTTGCCATATACCCCCTCTAAAAAATCTCCTTCTCAAGTGGCGAGATTGCCTTCAAGTGTCTGGTGGAGGAGGTGGGCTGGCCGCAGAGGCCGATGGTCGACCGGATAGGTGACTTGTACGCGCACATCCCTATTGCCATGGTGAACGGCAAGGACTCGTGGATTGACCACACCATTTGCGACGAAGTGAAGAGGATTCGAGAAAATTCATTTGTCCACGTCGAGGTGTGTGTGTGTGTGCGTGCGTGTGCGTGTGTGTGTGGGGAGGTGTGTGTGTGCGTGCGTGTGTGTGTGTGTGTGTGTGGAGGTTTGTGGGGAGGTGTGTGCGTGATTGATCTAATCTAGGTCAAGGCGCTTCAGAAATTAATTCGTCGGTTTATTGGAAGAAGTAACATGCGTATTCAATTATTTAGTTTATTAATAAATAATCGATTAGATACTAATTGATTTAGTTAATTAAGCATGCAATTAAGGATCCAATGCACCAACCAACCAACCAACCAACCACCTTACCAACTAGCTGGTCAGCAAGGCAGGCCACCATGTGTACGCAGACCAACCAGACATCTTCAACAACTTCGTGAGGAGCATTTGCTCAAAGTTCGAGTGTCCCAGCAAGCTGCTGAAGGACTACCTGCCAGAGGAGGTTTTCGGCGACGAGGCTACTCTCAGTGAAGGCAGCGATGATGCCGGATGTTTTTATAGTAATGATGAAGATGGCGATGATGGTAATGATGGTGGTGTCTTGGGAGTTAATGGCAGGTTAACAGAAGGGACGAGAGACGTCTTAGTAGAGCGAATCAACGTAAAAAATATTTTAGACAGACCTAATGACAAGAAAATATTAGATATCAACATAGAAAATAAAAAGATGGAAATGTAGGGGGGGGGGGGGGGTAAAAGATATTTTTACATAGAAATATAACTTAAATATAATCTACTCTGATTCATTAATGGAAAATACCTCTTTGCTTTTTAAAAATCGGCCAAATATCGAGTAATCTAAGGCGTGGCAAACACTGAGATAACAGCTTAGAAGATCACTGTCCTACAAGCAATATTAATCATTATAATGGTGGTGATAATGTATGAATAAGAATAATAAAACATTTAAATTTCAGAATATATATAAAATATAAATATTATTTTTAATTATATATTTTTTTAAAAGAGATATTATGGCTAGTAAAAGAAATTTGCAAACAATTTGTGAAGACTTTCAAGCCAATGTGCCATGATCAGCCTCTGATGATTTCGTATTTTTATACCTAAACTTGAAATACTGAAAGCTTTTTACATATTTTTTGAAAAGGTCGAACTATATTTGGTGTTACCTTTTCAGTTGTTTGAAACCTCGCTTTCAATTTCTTTGAATAAAACGCATGGATGCAAATAGGTGTTATGAGATTTTCAGTGTGTTTGTATATATTATTTTGAGTTCTTAAAGATAGCTTTACAAATGTATCATGTTTGTTATATCTTGGTATCAACAGCTGATATGTTCCTACATCACTGCAGAATTCGGTATGGTTTTCCTTCCTCATTTCTACATATGAATTAAAGTCGATGCTTGTTTCCTTTCATTTCACTTGATGCCGTTGAATAAATGATATTAAGTGCTTTAAATAGTTTTATACACATGCAATGGTGCATAAAAGCTGTCTAAGGCTTTGTTGAGGACTAAATAAAGAAATATTCATAAGGCTTGGTTAACTAAACGAGTAGTTTTGAACGATAATTATAGATAATTGCAATTATAATTCAGAGTGATTATGGTATGTTACTAATATTATTGTGTTTTTTATTCATTTCACACTTTTATTAGTTAATTGGTCAACTTGCATGAACGAAAATTTAAAAAAAAAGAGGGAAAGCATTTAGTGATGTATCAGGAGGTTGAGGTATGGGGGGAGTAACCGTGTTGAACATGGAGGACCTGAATCTACCAGAATAAAACTTTTATAAATTATATTCCAACATTTCTGGAGATAGCTGATTCCTCAAATATCATTCAGTCACGGGTGCTTCAAGATCGTTTTGCGAGAAATTTGGTTAAAAATACATTGCACAGTTATTGATGTTCTGATGGACTTTGGATCCTTTTATGAGTACATTCAATAGACCTGCCACATGGAAAACCCCGGGAATATCGTAAAATAGCTCTTCTTGGGTGCTTTGATAAGTTGCATCTGGGTAAGCAATACATGAAACTAAAAATGATTTTTGAAGAAAAAAAATTTATATGAAAGAATTACATAAAGGCATTGGTTACACAATGTGTAATCTATGTGTAATTTACACATAAGCCCCACGTAGTTTGATGCTCTTTTGCCTTTTTGAAAGTTGTAAGAATTTGTAAGAATCTTGAAAAGTAAAACAATTCTGAGCTTATTAGATTCAGGGATTCAACTTTTATTAATGTGCCGATTTATTCATCATAACGGGTGTTACCTAACATTGCTAGTGCTAACCTTATTGGTTTGCTCCCGATCTACGCCAAACCAATATTTTTTGTTAAATAATGAATTGTTAATCTTTAAGAAAAGTGACATTTTAGACTGTCACTTCATCTGGTCACTTCGGGAGATGTAATAAACAAGAAAACATACTTTGTAGACACAAGGAGAATATAAGGCTGATTCAATATAGCATTCTATTCTTCAAAAAATGTTCGGTTTGTTTAAAATGATTATTCAAAGTAGTTCAAGCTAAAAATGTATCGAATGCAGGTTTTTTCTTAGATTAAATGAGCAAGTTCAAATCGAAGAAAAGTTTCTTGGTTGATTTTTCATTATGAATAGAAAACAGATTTTTAAAAGATTTTCTGATTTTAAGTTTTTCTAAATATTATAAAAAAGAGACATTTAAGCTATTTAATGATCAAGCTTATAATTATCAACCATTACACCCTGAGCGAGTCTGGAAGCACTGGTTGTAACAACGGCTACGACGATGATGACAATGATCACAGCGACCACGATGCCCACAATCGAGACGATGTACGAAGCCTTGCGGAGGTTTCTAGCTTCTGAGGCGTCCCCTTCGCTTGCCGAAGACTGACCTAACACTGTGTGAGTGTTTGTGTGTGTGTGAGTGTTTGTGTGTGTGTGTGTGTGTGTGTGTGTGTGTGTGTGTGTGTGTGTGTGTGTGTGTGTGTGTGTGTGTGTGTGTGTGTGTGTGTGTGTGTGTGTGTGTGTGTGTGTGTGTGTGTGTGTGTGTGTGTGTGTGTGTGTGTGTGTGTGTGTGTGTGTGTGTGTGTGTGTGTGTGTGTGTGTGTGTGTGTGTGTGTGTGTGTGTGTGTGTGTGTGTGTGTGTGTGTGTGTGTGTGTGTGTGTGTGTGTGAGTGTGAGTGTGAGTGTTTGTGTGTGTGTGTGTGTGTGTTTGTGGAATCTGGTTCATACTCAATTAATACTTTATGAATTTATTGTCTACCTAGAATGAAGGAGGCCATAAAAGGATTCATGCTGTGTTATTTATTATTAATTTCAATTTATTCAACTATTTAAGGTGGAGTATAAATTTTGAGTATTTTCGTGGGTAAATTGGATAACATTAGATAAGTGGAATAATTATTCATAACCGAATGGTCTGAATCTCGTTTGGGTCTGCGCCACGTTAATCAAATTCTTGAATCCACTTCAGCTGCAAATTAAGCCTCAGAAGACAATTTCAAAAAAAAACTGAGTCAAGAGGCTAAAATAAAAAAAAACCTCTTATCCTAAGCCATCTTATCCAAATAACTTTCCAACCGCTAAACGTTTTCTAAAATTCGTCGTTGTAACCCGTTAAATAAATTTCAGTCACGTATTCTGGGAAACAATTATTGGTCTCTTTTCAAAAAAAAGTAATTTAAAAAAAACTTTAAACAACGTTTTCTTCCTTCCAGACCTCTTCACTTTTTGGGAGTGACGGGGTCTATCCTAATGTGGACCCCTCCCAATTTTATTTATAAAAAAAACAGAATTAAACCCTTGTTTTGATACGAGCATAATCGTCAACCATGGGATACACCATAATGTGTATTTTTTATATAGTAATACATTGTGAGTATGGGAAAGTTATGTAGATAGCTGTCTAAAACAAAATTATTCTTTGCTCCCTTAAATACTCGTATCGAAATAAAAGATTGAATTATTTTGTTTAAAGTGGGGGTTCTGGACCCCAAGGCTTCCCCAGGATCGCCGCCCCGGGTGGGTAGAACCCCCACAGATTTGCAGCAGATCACCGCCTCTACTTTCCATAACCAGTCAGACCGTAGGGGAGAAATTACGAATACTTAGTTTATAACTTCTGCTCACGTGGCTCAAGGTTCTCTTGGCGGCACCCGTCTCTTCTCCAGAAATTTATGCTAAAAGTACTTAAATAACTTTAAAATACTTTTAACTTTTAGATTTTTAAAAAGAGTTTAATAACCTTAAATACCCTTTATTATATTCAAAAAGTCAAATAAAATTTGAATATTTCTAGATCTAAGATAGGAAGCAATAGCGAAATTGTACTACGGAAACCAATAATCATAATTGATTAGGAAAAAACAAAGCTTTCATTAGATTTAAAAAAAATTTAAGCTACTAAATATTTAAAATAATTGGTAAAACGTTAACTCACGAGCTAGAGAAAAGGCAATTGTTCCAAATAATATGCCACAGCACCAGTACACGAAGCAGGAAAGCACGATGGCGCACGTGAAATCGACAGAAACTGGAGGAGCCATCACCGTACTCACTGCTGGTGCAGCATTGATAATTGTTTGATGGACGGGAGGGGGGGCTTGTTGGACGACGTATGGCTGAGGAACGGGGTAGGAGGGAGGGTATTGGACCTGCATCTTTTTCCACACGAATAAATCAGACTTAAATTAATAAAAGCAACGCTTCAGGTCTATCTCACGTCTTTTATATTTATAAAAACCTGCTCAAGTACCGACTTTATCTAAAGAGTGAGTAGCAGCTATAATTATATTTATATAATATATATTATATAAATATAGATCGAATCAAAATGTTTAGAGGAAATTCAATAAATTTAAAGTGGCCAAAGTAAAAAATAGGTCAATGGTATCCTGCTCTAATGTGTTTCATAGTGGGACTGTGTGGGCGGGATTTTCGTGAATTTTCCCGATTGTTTTCCATTAAAAAATTGTGTTCAAAATAGTAAGAACATGGTGAAATTTACCGTCTCAAAAAATGACTTTATTTAAAACGTGCTCAGAAAACCAGAGCATGTCAAATAGGTAGTAGGGGTGGGAGGCACAAGTAGGCAAAGTGAAAAGGGATAAATCGCCGTCTAAGCTGAGAAGGACCCCCCCCAATTTGCAGCAGATTGCCGACCCTGACTTTGAAGGATTAATAAAATTTGAGAGTGCTTGAGTACGCAATAATGTTCGAAGGAGTCAAGTTGAAGGCCGCTTTAGCATTATCTTTATGGTGGTGATTGTGTGCCGCCCTTTGGTTGGTGAAGAATGGAGAAACGATTAATTTAGTCCAGAGCGATTTATAGTTAGTTTGAACCACTTATTCTAAAATTCGAGGATAATCTAGATTTAAAATAATAATAAATTTATAATTTGCTAATTATTTAAAAATAATTTATAATTACAAATTTAACTTTTCAACAGGCTTGTTATCTCTTTGAGGTTTAAGTAAAAATATTAAATCCTAAACGATTCAGAAATATTATATTAACTTCAACTGCATTAAACGTTAATATAAAATTTCATTTCGGCTAGAAAATTTACAAGTGTGCTAAAAGTTTCACAGTTTCAAGTAGCTCATCTTCAAAAATTAGTTTAAACTGAAAATTATATAATTAAATATGAAAATAAAAATTTCTATATGTGAACCAATTAATCTGATACAACATTTCTGGATTTAAAAATTTTGTTTAGTTTGAAGCTCTATCAGCAGTATAGCCGGTTCATTTGATATTTAACTCAAACAAAAACTCCTACAGTAATGTTCCGCGCTGAGTTACCACAACATTTTGATAAACATTCTTTTGGAAGATATTTATTTTCAAACGTGTTCAAGAATTCACAGATTTTATCAATAGAAAACATAAGAGACCGACCGAAATTCGGTTCGGTTTTGGTTTCAGCGCCGAAATTGCCAATTTTCTTAGTTTTGGCATTTTTTCGGTTTCGGCCGAATCTAATTTTACAATTTCGGCAATTTTTCGGTTTCAGCCAAAAATAATTTTGTAATTTCGGCTTAATTTCGGTTTCCGCCGAAATGGATCTTATATTTACCGAAAAACCGAAATTTTTATTTATTTATGTAGTTTATCTGATATATCTGTATCTTCAATCGAACTATTAAGTTCGGATTCGATTTTCTATTAGGTTTAATTTCGGTTTCGGCCGAAAATTGTTATTTAATTTCGGCTTAATTTCGGTTTCAACCGAATTTTTTTTTTTTGGTCTATACTATTCACAGCCTGACAGACGCATGCCATGTTACAATGGTTCTGAGAACCATGGTTCTTATGCGCCAAGGCGCCACTCCACACGACGTACACATCTCTCAATGCATACGTCGCAAACACCGCATCATATATCAATCAATCAATCAAATAGATTTCTATAGCGCTCTTTCTTCAAATTCAAGAGCAAATACACTAGGTATATGATAGTTCACGGTTGCTTCCAAGGATTCGAACTGGCAACCTTTAAGTTGCAAGTCCGACGTCTACCAACAAAGCCATCCCCGCTCCACGGATTATAATTTCGGCCTAATTTCGGTTTCGGCCGAAATAAAAATATCTGATTCGGTCGGTCTCTAGAAAACATTAATTAAAAGAGGCTTAGAGATATTCCAGACTGATAAAGATGACTTATGATTGAATCACATAACCTTTTCCTCTTGATTCGAGAAAGATGATCAAGAAGCTCATACAGTCTGACGACAGTAGAGTGAATTTGTAAATGGTGTCTAAAGTGCTTCACAGAATTCTTGCTTTTTCTCTATTTGAGTTTTACAGTTTTTATTGTTTTTCATTGTTTTTATAAATTTTATTCTTCACGGCTTGACAGACGCAAGCCATGTTATAAAAAATGGAAAACAGAAGGTGAACAAAAACCAAAATCAAATCGAGAAAGCGAAACAGATTGAGATTAAAAGATGAAAAATATGTGTAAATTTTAAATTATATCATAACTAAAAGATAATTATTACATTCTAATGCAAATGATAATGGATTAAAAGCAGAAAACTCGAGCAAGGATATGGTGAATATGATAATAAATAAATAAATATTAAAAATCAGAGATGATAATAAAAATATAAACAATAGAATGAGATGTTTCAGAAGACGAGGGAGGAATGTTTTTACTATCAAAAGTGTTATATATTTGTGCATCGAAATTGGGTGTCCGGACAATTCGTCGCAGGACAATTCGTCGCGGACAATTTGTCGCACGGACAATTTGTCGCAGGACAATTTGTCGCACGGACAATTTGTCGCAAGACAATTCGTCGGCGGAAAATTCGTCGCATGGACAATTTGTTGCCAAAACCTGAAATGAACTGAGTCAGTCGGGAGAGAGCTCCATCACTTGTCGAGTGGGAGTTTATTTCACTTTTTCACGTCTCGACATACGTGTTTTCTTGTTCGACCAACAACACCCTAACTTATTTATTCAGCTTCCAAAATACGAAATGGGGTTTTCGGAAGTTAGCCTATACTTCTAAAACCAAAATCTTCGGGTTTTTGATGAGTGGATATCCATAGATCGAAATAAAAACAGCTCGAGCATTTATTAAGTAATCGCAATAAACATATTGGAATTTAAAATTTAACTAGAATAATAATTAATATTATTATTACAGATACACACACACATACATATACAAGTATGAACAAATGGTGGACAATCTTAACTCTAATCGACTCAAAATCATTTATTAATTTATAAATTCGATTTCTATAAATAAAATTTTGCCGAAAAAGTTGCTTATTTCGTTTAGAATAATAGGAAATAAGTTTTTATTTTTGCCATTGTGCTTCCACAAAAACTCTGCTAGGTAGCTGTCCATCTGTTATCTAACAACTCCTATTTGAATCTACTACTACTACTACTACTACTACTACTACTACTACTACTACTACTACTACTACTACTACTACTACTACTACTACTACTACTACTACTACTACTACTACTACTACTACTACTACTACTACTACTACTACTACTACTACTACTACTACTACTACTACTACTACTACTACTACTACTACTACTACTACTACTACTACTACTACTACTACTACTACTACTACTACCACTACTACTACTACTGCAACAAATTGTTCTGCGACAAATTGTCCTGCGACAAATTGTCCGTGCGACAAATTGTCCGCGACGAATTGTCCTGCGACGAATTGCCCTAGAACCCGAAATTGTGCTTAAGTTATGGTTAGATGTTTTGAAAGAAGGTAAAATTTGGTGAAGAACGTGGTCACAGTTAGTGGATATTTAAAAAATAGTTTAGTGTTTGAAGTGGTAAAATAGAAGTGATAGATGGGTAGTGAGAGGGAAGATATTTAAGTCTAATTAGTTTATTAATAAAGGACTGAAGTTCTTTATTTGTTGCTGGTTAGCAAAACCAGACCAAGAAGGAGCTGCATACTTACGGTGAGAGATGATGAGGGACTCAGTGATACAAAGAGATTGGCACCAAAGAGTCTATGGATTGTTTTGATGGCATGAAAAGTTTGAATACATTGTTTGATAATATGATCTATGTGTGGTGAAATGTTGAGAGTGTCGGTGAATGTGATACCTAAGATAGTGAGTTTGTTAGTGCGTTGAATAGATGGATGTATAACTGGTGGTGCGATGTGTTTATGATTATTGTGGACTACGAGTTCGAATGATTTTTTGAGGTTAAGGTAAATATAATGTAGAATCAGGGATGCCATTGATCGTTTTATTGTTCTAGTGAACAGGGACTCCAAAGCATATGCCGATGAAGATGGCAAAGATCACAGCGACCACAATGCCTACAATAGAAAAGATGTACGAATCCTTGCGGAGACTTTTCGCTACTGTTGCGTACCCACTGCTTGCCGAAGACTGGCCTAACACTGTGTGTGTGTGTGATGTATTTTTATTGATGTATTCGATTTTTGTAATGTGTTTAAGTGACGTATGTGGAAAAACAATTTCTGTTATCCTTTCAAAAACATTGTTAATATATGATAACTTTAAGCTATTTAAAACAAAATAAATACATTTATAAAAATATGTTTAGCTCCAAGATAGGACGTAGTTGCAAGGTTGCCATACCTACGGAAACCAACACAATGGCACAATCAATACTCTTAATTAATTTGGCAAAAAAACGAAACTTTTATTATATTATTTAAAAAATCTATTTTTATTGTATTTTTGTTTTTAAAGAGCATGATAAAGTTTTTTATATGTAAAATGTTGATATTCAATGCTTTTTTTATTATATTTATTATTTGTTTGACACAAATTTTACTTTAATTTTTTGTAAAATTGTCTTAATACGTTACTTTAAACTCTTTCAACCTTTTTGTGAGCATTAAGGCACTAAGAAATTGTAATGTTTTCTCTTGACGCATTCATTCAAACTACTTCCCCCTTCATTGTAAGCATCTCCTCATCTCAATGATTAGTAAAACGGCTTAATCAGCATCATCATTCTATTCTGACCCGCCACTTTTACCATTTCCACAATTGTATAAAGTAATTAATAAAACAAATAACACTATGATAATATTTTTAATGTTTAAAAAATAGTTTGTTAAATTGGCCTATTTTGACGCTTGCAAACAAGATGCAAGCGGTCTTTCGTGAGAAAAACGAACACTGTTCATAAGAACTAAACAGGGATCATTAAACTAAACAGTTTTTATGACTTCACGCTTTGGAAGTGAAATTTTAGATAAATGATTTCCTCAAATTATGAATAGTTTTTAACCTAGTTGATGTGCTCAGATTTGCTAATAGTAAATGACTTTGAATGATTAATAAATTAGTTGGAGAGTGCTTGAGTACGCAATAATGCTCGAAGGAGTCAAGTTGAAGGCCGCTTTAGCATTATCTTTATGGTGGTGATTGTGTGAGGATGGAGAAACGATTAATTTATTCCAGAGCGATTTATAGTCAGTTTGAACCACTTAATCTAGAATTCGAGGATAATCTAGATTTAAATTAATACCAAATTTATAATTTGCTAGTTATTTAAAAATAATGTATAATTAACAACTTAACTTTTCAACAGGCTTGTTATCTCTTTGAGGTTTAAGTACAAATATTAAATCCTGAACGATTCAGAAATATTATATTAACTTTAACTGCATTACACGTTACTATAACATTTCATTTCGACTGGAAAATTTTCAAGGAAGCTAAAAGTTAAACAACTCAATTTCACAGTTTCAAGTTGCTCATCTTCAAAAAATTAGTTTAAACTGAAAATTATATAATTAAATATGAAAATAAAATTTTTTGTCTGTGAATCAACTAATCTGATACAACATTTCTGGATTTGAAAATTTGGTTTAGTTTGAAGCTCTATCAGCAGTATAGCCGGTTCATTTGATATTTAACTCAAACAAAAACTCCTACAGTAATGTTCCGCGCTGAGTTACCACAACATTTTGATAAACATTCTTTTGGAAGATATTTATTTTCAAACGTGTTCAAGAATTCACAGATTTTATCAATAGAAAACATAAGAGACCGACCGAAATTCGGTTCGGTTTTGGTTTCAGCGCCGAAATTGCCAATTTTCTTAGTTTTGGCATTTTTTCGGTTTCGGCCGAATCTAATTTTACAATTTCGGCAATTTTTCGGTTTCAGCCAAAAATAATTTTGTAATTTCGGCTTAATTTCGGTTTCCGCCGAAATGGATCTTATATTTACCGAAAAACCGAAATTTTTATTTATTTATGTAGTTTATCTGATATATCTGTATCTTCAATCGAACTATTAAGTTCGGATTCGATTTTCTATTAGATATCTATTAGTTATCGTGGTTGATTGATTTATGGGTGTCATCAGACTAATTATTCGAATAACATATACAAGCATCTGGAACAACAATTATGTATTTGAAATTTAAGTAAATTGGGATACTTTCAATGATGATATTTAACAAAACTTTTTTTAAGCAAATTCTATTTTTTAAAACATTTTTTTAAAAAAATGTTATTGTCAAAAGTAAGTATCTGTATATCCTCAATCGAACTCGAATTATTAAGTTTGGGTTCGATTCTCATCTCTATTAGATATCTATTAGATATCGTGGTTAATTGATTAATTGGTGACATAAGACTAATTGTTCGAATAACATACAAGCATGTGGAATTCGGTTTAATTTCGGTTTCGGCCGAAAATTGTTATTTAATTTCGGCTTAATTTCGGTTTCAACCGAATTTTTTTTTTTTGGTCTATACTATTCACAGCCTGACAGACGCATGCCATGTTACAATGGTTCTGAGAACCATGGTTCTTATGCGCCAAGGCGCCACTCCACACGACGTACACATCTCTCAATGCATACGTCGCAAACACCGCATCATATATCAATCAATCAATCAAATAGATTTCTATAGCGCTCTTTCTTCAAATTCAAGAGCAAATACACTAGGTATATGATAGTTCACGGTTGCTTCCAAGGATTCGAACTGGCAACCTTTAAGTTGCAAGTCCGACGTCTACCAACAAAGCCATCCCCGCTCCACGGATTATAATTTCGGCCTAATTTCGGTTTCGGCCGAAATAAAAATATCTGATTCGGTCGGTCTCTAGAAAACATTAATTAAAAGAGGCTTAGAGATATTCCAGACTGATAAAGATGACTTATGATTGAATCACATAACCTTTTCCTCTTGATTCGAGAAAGATGATCAAGAAGCTCATACAGTCTGACGACAGTAGAGTGAATTTGTAAATGGTGTCTAAAGTGCTTCACAGAATTCTTGCTTTTTCTCTATTTGAGTTTTACAGTTTTTATTGTTTTTCATTGTTTTTATAAATTTTATTCTTCACGGCTTGACAGACGCAAGCCATGTTATAAAAAATGGAAAACAGAAGGTGAACAAAAACCAAAATCAAATCGAGAAAGCGAAACAGATTGAGATTAAAAGATGAAAAATATGTGTAAATTTTAAATTATATCATAACTAAAAGATAATTATTACATTCTAATGCAAATGATAATGGATTAAAAGCAGAAAACTCGAGCAAGGATATGGTGAATATGATAATAAATAAATAAATATTAAAAATCAGAGATGATAATAAAAATAGAAACAATAGAATGAGATGTTTCAGAAGACGAGAGAGGAATGTTTTTACTATCAAAAGTGTTATATATTTGTGCATCGAAATTGGGTGTCCGGACAATTCGTCGCAGGACAATTCGTCGCGGACAATTTGTTGCGGACAATTTGTCGCACGGACAATTTGTCGCAGGACAATTTGTCGCACGGACAATTTGTCGCAAGACAATTCGTCGGCGGAAAATTCGTCGCATGGACAATTTGTTGCCAAAACCTGAAATGAACTGAGTCAGTCGGGAGAGAGCTCCATCACTTGTCGAGTGGGAGTTTATTTCACTTTTTCACGTCTCGACATACGTGTTTTCTTGTTCGACCAACAACACCCTAACTTATTTATTCAGCTTCCAAAATACGAAATGGGGTTTTCGGAAGTTAGCCTATACTTCTAAAACCAAAATCTTCGGGTTTTTGATGAGTGGATATCCATAGATCGAAATAAAAACAGCTCGAGCATTTATTAAGTAAAAGTAATCGCAATAAACATATTGGAATTTAAAATTTAACTAGAATAATAATTATTATTATTATTACAGATACACACACACATACATATACAAGTATGAACAAATGGTGGACAATCTTAACTCTAATCGACTCAAAATCATTTATTAATTTATAAATTCGATTTCTATAAATAAAATTTTGCCGAAAAAGTTGCTTATTTCGTTTAGAATAATAGGAAATAAGTTTTTATTTTTGCCATTGTGCTTCCACAAAAACTCTGCTAGGTAGCTGTCCATCTGTTATCTAACAACTCCTATTTGAATCTACTACTACTACTACTACTACTACTACTACTACTACTACTACTACTACTACTACTACTACTACTACTACTACTACTACTACTACTACTACTACTACTACTACTACTACTACTACTACTACTACTACTACTACTACTACTACTACTACTACTACTACTACTACTACTACTACTACTACTACTACTACTACTACTACTACTACTACTACTACTACTACTACTACTACTACTACTACTACTACTACTACTACTACTACTACTACTACTACTACTACTACTACTACTACTACTACTACTACTACTACTACTACTACTACTACTACTACTACTACTACTACTACTACTACTACTACTACTACTACTACCACTACTACTACTACTGCAACAAATTGTTCTGCGACAAATTGTCCTGCGACAAATTGTCCGTGCGACAAATTGTCCGCGACGAATTGTCCTGCGACGAATTGCCCTAGAACCCGAAATTGTGCTTAAGTTATGGTTAGATGTTTTGAAAGAAGGTAAAATTTGGTGAAGAACGTGGTCACAGTTAGTGGATATTTAAAAAATAGTTTAGTGTTTGAAGTGGTAAAATAGAAGTGATAGATGGGTAGTGAGAGGGAAGATATTTAAGTCTAATTAGTTTATTAATAAAGGACTGAAGTTCTTTATTTGTTGCTGGTTAGCAAAACCAGACCAAGAAGGAGCTGCATACTTACGGTGAGAGATGATGAGGGACTCAGTGATACAAAGAGATTGGCACCAAAGAGTCTATGGATTGTTTTGATGGCATGAAAAGTTTGAATACATTGTTTGATAATATGATCTATGTGTGGTGAAATGTTGAGAGTGTCGGTGAATGTGATACCTAAGATAGTGAGTTTGTTAGTGCGTTGAATAGATGGATGTATAACTGGTGGTGCGATGTGTTTATGATTATTGTGGACTACGAGTTCGAATGATTTTTTGAGGTTAAGGTAAATATAATGTAGAATCAGGGATGCCATTGATTGTTTTATTGTTCTGGTGAACAGGGACTCCAAAGCATATGCCGATGAAGATGGCAAAGATCACAGCGACCACAATGCCTATAATAGAAAAGATGTACGAATCCTTGCGGAGACTTTTCGCTACTGTTGCGTACCCACTGCTTGCCGAAGACTGGCCTAACACTGTGTGTGTGTGTGATGTATTTTTATTGATGTATTCGATTTTTGTAATGTGTTTAAGTGACGTATGTGGAAAAACAATTTCTGTTATCCTTTCAAAAACATTGTTAATATATGATAACTTTAAGCTATTTAAAACAAAATAAATACATTTATAAAAATATGTTTAGCTCCAAGATAGGACGTAGTTGCAATGTTGCCATACCTACGGAAACCAACACAATGGCACAATCAATACTCTTAATTAATTTGGCAAAAAAACGAAACTTTTATTATATTATTTAAAAAATCTATTTTTATTGTATTTTTGTTTTTAAAGAGCATGATAAAGTTTTTTATATGTAAAATGTTGATATTCAATGCTTTTTTTATTATATTTATTATTTGTTTGACACAAATTTTACTTTAATTTTTTGTAAAATTGTCTTAATACGTTACTTTAAACTCTTTCAACCTTTTTGTGAGCATTAAGACACTAAGAAATTGTAATGTTTTCTCTTGACGCATTCATTCAAACTACTTCCCCCTTCATTGTAAGCATCTCCTCATCTCAATGATTAGTAAAACGGCTTAATCAGCATCATCATTCTATTCTGACCCGCCACTTTTACCATTTCCACAATTGTATAAAGTAATTAATAAAACAAATAACACTATGATAATATTTTTAATGTTTAAAAAATAGTTTGTTAAATTGGCCTATTTTGACGCTTGCAAACAAGATGCAAGCGGTCTTTCGTGAGAAAAACGAACACTGTTCATAAGAACTAAACAGGGATCATTAAACTAAACAGTTTTTATGACTTCACGCTTTGGAAGTGAAATTTTAGATAAATGATTTCCTCAAATTATGAATAGTTTTTAACCTAGTTGATGTGCTCAGATTTGCTAATAGTAAATGACTTTGAATGATTAATAAATTAGTTGGAGAGTGCTTGAGTACGCAATAATGCTCGAAGGAGTCAAGTTGAAGGCCGCTTTAGCATTATCTTTATGGTGGTGATTGTGTGAGGATGGAGAAACGATTAATTTAGTCCAGAGCGATTTATAGTCAGTTTGAACCACTTAATCTAGAATTCGAGGATAATCTAGATTTAAATTAATACCAAATTTATAATTTGCTAGTTATTTAAAAATAATGTATAATTAACAACTTAACTTTTCAACAGGCTTGTTATCTCTTTGAGGTTTAAGTACAAATATTAAATCCTGAACGATTCAGAAATATTATATTAACTTTAACTGCATTACACGTTAATATAAAATTTCATTTCGACTGGAAAATTTTCAAGGAAGCTAAAAGTTAAACAACTCAATTTCACAGTTTCAAGTTGCTCATCTTCAAAAAATTAGTTTAAACTGAAAATTATATAATTAAATATGAAAATAAAATTTTTTGTCTGTGAATCAACTAATCTGATACAACATTTCTGGATTTGAAAATTTGGTTTAGTTTCAAGCTCTATAAATCAGCAGTATAGCCGGTTCATTTGATATTTAACTCATACAAAAACTCCTGCAGAAGTATTCCGCGCTGAGTTACCACAACATTTTGATAAACATTCTTTAGAAAAATAATTATTTTCAAACGTTTTCAGAAAATAACAGATTTTATAAATGGAAAACATTAATTAAAAGAGGCTTAGAGATATTCCGGACTGATAAAGAAGACTTATGAAGTCCCTCTGATTGAATCACATAACCTTTTCCTCTTGATTCAAGAAAGATGATCAAGAAGCTCATACAGTCTAACGACAGTAGAGTGAATTTGTAAATGGTGTCTAAAGTGCTTCACAGAATTGCTGCCCGTTCCAGAGAGCGTCTTGTTATCTTCATCTACATTATACATCGCTGCAATAAAAGTTAATTATTACGCGATAGGTTGCTGGTTTTATTAATTATAAAATGAAAAAAGAATTATTTATTCATTTTAAGAGTGTTAATCATTAAACAAAGTGAAATTTTTGAGATATAATAAACTAGAAAACATACTTTTTGACACTAGAAGATATTAGGTGGATTCGATATTCCATTTTTTCTCATTAAATACTTTCAATATTATTTTTTAATAAAATTTTTATTCAAATAGTTCAATCTCAAAGTTTATAAATGCATTTTTTGTGCTTAGAATGAAATATCAAGTGCAAATCGTAGGAAAAATCTTAGTTTTCTGAATGATTTTTCATGATGAATAGAATAGATATAAAAAGGCAGTTGTCTGATTTCAAGTTCCAAAAAGTATAGTAACAAAATATATGGAAGTAAATACAAATAACCATAATTTCAATCATTGAATTTATAATTAAACTTGTTAACACTGTCAACGACTCGATTAGTAATGACTCCGAGGAGGATAATATCCGTATGGGTATGTATAATAGACAGTTTGCATTGCAGCCACCCCAACAACAATGCCGACGAAGAAGAGTTCTATGAGGATTCAGAAACTAGCACTAAAAGTTGTTTTTCCGGTTATGAGTTTCAAAAAAAGCTAATAAAATCAATTGAATCGATTCCAGTTAGAACCAGGGTTGTCATTGAGCGTTTTGATGCTTTGGTTAACTGTGACTCCAACGTATATGCCGATGATGATGATAATTATCACACCGACCACAATGCCCACACCCGAGACGATGTACGAAGCCTTGCGGAGATTTTTCGCTCCTGAGGCGTCCCCACTGCTTGCCGAAGACTGGCCTGACACTGTGTGTGTGTGTGTGTGATGTATTCTTAGTGATGTATTCGTTTTGGTAATGTGTTTAAGTGACGTGTGTGGAAAAACAATTCCTGTTATTCTTTCAAAAACTTTATAAAAAATGATAACTTTAAGGCTTAAAGTTTAAGCTCTATTTAAAAACAAAATAAAAACATTTATAAAAATATATTTAGCTCCAGGATAGACGTAGTTGCAAGGTTGCCATACCTACGGAAACCAACACAATGGCACAATCAATACTCTTAATTAATTTGACAAAAAAACGAAACTTTTATTATATTTGTTTAAAAATTCGCTTATTAAATATTCAAATTTATTTAGAACGTTTACTCACGTGCTAAGATAAAGGCGATGGTTCCAAATATCCAACCACAGCACCAGTACACGAAACAGGAAAGCAAAATAGCGGCTGTAAAATCCCCCCTAACTGGGGGAGCCATCACCTCATTTATTGGTTGAGATGAATACATTGGTTGTTGTTCACCGGGATAGGGTTGTTGTTCACCGGGATAGGGTTGTTGTTGAACCGGGTAGGAGGGAGAGTGTTCGAAAACAGGGGCGGAAGGTTTTTTTCCATTTTGGTTCTGCATCTTTTTCCACTGTTATGAATCAGAATTCAATTAATTGAACATATTTTATATTCATACAAACCTTCTTAAGCTTTAGCTAGAGATGGAGCAGCAGCTTTATATAGGGACGCAAATTTGAGTTAGAGCTCATGAATTATTTTCCTCGCTGAATGGGGTTTCCATGGTTTACGAACAACAGCTTATCACCCTCAATCAAACTTCGTTGTTTGCCAAATGAACATGGTATTTGTCCTTTTGCAGCTGTCACTGGCGCCTCGCCTCTTATGCCTCACACATTTTTTACTCCTTCCACAACGCGCTCTGTGTTGAGGATGCCTGCGTTGCTTTTGCGGTTATCGCAGTCGGATAAAGATTTTTCATAATTATCTGAAGGTGTTCCTAATTTTTGCTGAGTTTATATTTGAAATCACATAGAAAAATCCAAAAGATTTCTCAGAATTAGTCGAAAAGCAAGAAAATCTCTTAGCAACTGTCAAGCGTAGAATGTTTACTCGGTTTGGCCACGTCGTCAGGCACGATTCACGGTCCAATACGGTGCTACAGGGCTCGCTATAAGGAAGTCGTGTTTGAGTCTGTCAGAAAAGTGTTGAATGGACAACGTGAAAGAGTGGACGTCTCTTCCCTTGAGCAGTCTTCTCAACGCTGCTAACAACAGAACTGAAGGGCTGATGATTTCTGCGTCTTCTTTAATCTCCACCCAACGAAATAGTGTTCTTAAAAATTTGTTTAAACTAATTTATTATACAATAAAATTCAATGGAGGTTTTACTTAATTTATAATTTTTTTATTAATATTATTAATAGGGCCGCAGCGAATCAAGTGAGCTGCGACATAAAGGAGAAATCTTTCCATAGCAGCAGCAGTACCAGCGTTGGCAGGGACTTCTCCTTCACCCTCTATCGCAGCCTCGGCACCAGTGGCAAGACAGAAAATTGAGAAGAATGATGATTGTGTTTTGTGGTTTTGAGGATGATGTGGTTATGGTTGTGCTGTGGAATGTGTGTTGGTACTGTGGTGATGATTGAATTTTGTATTGGTAGTGATAGTGCTTTTTTGGCGGTAATTGTCATGGTGGTGTGGGCGAGGTTGGATTATTGAGGTTGATTGTTTGTTTTTTATATTTAAATTGATATATATACATATATTGGTAGTGGTCTGAAAACCGTTTTATTTAACTAATTTATTTGAAAAGTGCTTTTGAATTAGAAAAAAGCGCTATATAAATGCCTGTGATTGATTGATTAGTATTAGTCTTTAAAGTTCTTTTGTCTTGACACTCTATACAATTATCTTCATCTCCCCCTTTCTCTCTTCTCTCTCTGTCTTCAGATAGCTCCCACACTTCCCAGCACCACTTCTTCCATCCTCCGATCCTCTTCCTGGTAACCAGGGGCAGCGATCTGTAGAAAATCTTGGGGGGGTCCACCCCAGGGTTAGAATCAAAGAACTGGTATCGACCAATTCAGTGACAGCGATACTATTTAGTATTGGTTGCTGTGTTGCGAATTATTTTTGTATCAAATACTAATATTTGTATGGCCAACCATTAAAAAATATTCGATACTTAATAAAAAATATTTTTCTATTGCCATTTTAAGCGATTTGAAGAAAAAAACGATTTTAATAGCTTTTATTATTGGTCATCTATATAATTTCAATTACAACTAGCCATCAACCCTACTAATATCCAAACCACCACTCTAAAAATATAACCACGGTCCACGAGTTTGAAGAAAAATTTAACTTTCTTTTAAAGTTTTTAGCGATTTGAGAAAAAAAAAAGTTTTGCACTGCGTGCTATAGATTCAATTAATGTTATTATTATGTTTTTTCATTCATTTACTTTTTTTTCTCAATGATTTTATGAACGACTGAAAAAAGTTTCCACAAATCCTTTTATTATTTTGAAAAATCTATTTATCAGTTCTTTTTCTAAAAAAATAAATTTGCATAACATTAAAATAACTATTTAAAAAATGTGCGCAGATTTGTATCCATATGCCTATGTTACAATAAAATAGTAAAATTCCTTTCAATAGTGTCAAATGTAACAATAAATGAATAATAATTATATGTCCGGACAATCTGTTTTTACAGTCATCATATTACAGAAGTATATATAAATGTCAAGTCACTAAAAATTAGAATATCAATATAACATAAATATATAGCATAACTAACTAGGTAGACCAGGCATAAATCTGTATTCCTTTTGTTAATGAAACTCTAACGATAAATAAACGAATTGCAGTCGATTCACCCCTTAACCGATTCACCCCATAACCGATTCACCCCATAACCGATTCACCCCTTAACCGATTCACCCCATAACCGATTCACCCCTCAACCGATTCACCCCTTAAAATAGTTAAAAACGGACTTTATTTTTTATAGGTATTTTGCTAAAATAAAATAATAAATTAAAAAATATATTTAAAATTATAAAATATCAAAAAAATATATTAAAAATTATAAAATATTAAAAAAATATATTTAAAATTGTAAAATATTAAAAAAAATATATTAAAAATTATAAAATATTAAAAAAATATATTAAAAATTATAAAACATTAAAAAAAATATATTAAAAATTATAAAATATTAAAAAAACATATTAAAACTTATAAAATATTAAAAATATATATTAAAAATTATAAAATATTAAAAAAATATATTAAAAATTATAAAATAATAAAAAAATATAATAAAAATGATAAAATATAAAAAAAATATATTTAAAATGATAAAATATTGAAAAAATATATTAAAAATTATAAAATACTGAAAATATTTATTAAAAATTATAAAATATTAAAAAAATATATTAAAAATTATAAAATATTAAAAAAATATATTAAAAATTATAAAATATTTGAAAAATATATTAAAAATTATAAAATATTAAAATTATATATAAAAAAGTATAAAATGTTAAAAAATATATTAAAAATGATAAAATATTAAAAAAATATATTTAAAATGATAAAATATTATGAAAATATATTAAAAATTATAAAATATTTAAAAAATATATTTAAAATTATAAAATATTAAAATTATATATAAAAAAGTATAAAATGTTAAAAAATATATTAAAAATTATAAAATATTAAAAAAATATATTAAAAACTATAAAATATTGAAAAAATTATAAAGTATTTAAAAAATTATAAAATATTTAAAAAATTATAAAATAAATAGATAATTATATAATAAATAGATAATTATAAAATAAATAGATAATTATAAAATAAATAGATAATTATAAAATAAATAGATAATTATAAAATAAATAGATAATTATAAAATAAATAGATAATTATAAAATAAATAGATAATTATAAAAGAAATAGATAATTATAAAAGAAATAGATAATTCAATTTATGATTCAAGGAAAGAATAGAAGCCAGGTTAACCTATTAACGAAATCTCCATAAATGGCAGATGTATATATTCGTTGTTTAGTTTCAGAATGCTAGTGTACTTTTAACCGAAATTTTATTTTTTCGACAAAATAAACAAGGTTTTCGACAAGGTTGGAACCAAACTAATACATAGTTCAGATTAACTTCTCTCACAATTATCATGAGATGTCAGATACGGGTAAGAATTGCCTAAAAACGGGGAAATGTGCAAAAATGTATGAATTCAGTAGAAGTGAGATATGTGCAGGATGGACAATTCAAGTCAGCTGATTGCAAAGAAAAGAGATAGGAAAGAGAAAAAAGCACCGTTTTTATATGTCCTTTAAAAATAGTCTGTTTATTCTTCACTTCCTAATCAATTCCTAATCAACTGCATGATCTGTCCCATGTTAAAAATTACTAATGTATGCTTTGCTTTTACTTGCTAAAAAGTTCAATTAACTCTAAAAAGAATCATTCCATAAGGTTCAATTTGTCCAAAGGCTGTCATAAAATATAACCCTAAAATGAATTGGTTGAAAAGAGTGCCTTGTATTTAGTAATTATTTTGTGTTAAATAATTTATTTTTTATTTAATATTTTGTTTTAATAAAGTATTTTGAATTTAATAAATTATTTTATATTTAAAATTTTATTTTAAACTCAAAGTTTTACTTTATATTTAAAATTTTATTTTATACTTAAAATTTTATTTTATATTAAAAATTTTATTTTATATTTAAAATTTTATTTTATATTTAAAATTTTATTTTATATTTAAAATTTTATTTTATATTTAAACTTTTATTTTATATTTAAACTTTTATTTTATAAATAAAATTTTCTTTTATATCTAAAATTTTATTTTATATTTAAAATGTCATTTTATATTTAAACTTTTATTTTATATTTTTCAAACATTTTACAATTTTGTAAATTTTTTAAAAATATTTTATATATTTTTTAATTTATTTTTTCAATTTTTTATAATTTTTAATTTCTTTTTTTGATATTTTATAATTTTTAACATATTTTTTATTTATTTTATAATTTTTAATATATATTTTATTATTTTATAATTTTTAATATATTTTTTTTTAATTTTATAATTTTTAATATATTTTTTTAATATTTTATAATTTTTAATATATTTTTTTAATATTTTATACTTTTTAATATATTTTTTTAATATTTTATAATTTTTAATATATTTTTTAACATTTTATAATTTTATATATATAATTTTAATATTTTATAATTTTTTATATATTTTTTAAATATTTTATAATTTTTAATATATTTTCATAATATTTTATCATTTTAAATATATTTTTTTAATATTTTATCATTTTTATTATATTTTTTATATATTTTATAATTTTTAATATATTTTTTTAATATTTTATAATTTTTAATATATTTTTTTAATATTTTATAATTTTTAATATATTTTTTTTATATTTTATAATTTTTAATCTATTTTTTTGATATTTTCTAATTTTAAATATATTTTTTAATTTATTATTTTATTTGAGCAAAATACCTATAAAAAATAAAGTCCGTTTTTAACTATTTTAAGAGGTGAATCGGTTGAGGGGTGAATCGGTTATGGGGTGAATCGGTTATGGGGTGAATCGGTTAAGGGGTGAATCGGTTATGGGGTGAATCGGTTATGGGGTGAATCGGTTAAGGGGTGAATCGACTGCATCCCAAATAAACACTTTATTGGGTTAGCCAGTCAAACAGACAGATAAATATACACGCTGGGTCAAAAAAAACATACCGCTATATATTTGTATATAACTTTGGCAAATGTAAAGCGATTTTCAATTTTTTCACAGTTTGACTCAGAAATGAATAAGGAACAAGATTTAAGAAAAATTTATTTTGACCCTTTTAATCTGTAATACATTCACCTTGTGAAGTTGAAACAAATTTGAAAATATCGAAATATGTTTGTGTTTTATAATACAGTTTTCGCTGTTTTCAAACTTGTTTTAGTTTCACTAGGTGAAAAGAATGCACATTAAAAGAATCTAAATACATTTTATAACATCTTGTTTTTCATTCATTTCTGAGTCAAATAGTTTAAAAAAATTTCAAATAGATTTAAATTTGCCAAATTTATAAACAAATATACATTGAGAAATTTTTTTGGCCCACTGGGTATATTCAGATAACATAGAATACCTTCTCTGTCTGTTCTCCTATCTTCTCCCCACAGCTCGCTAACTCCAATTTCCAAAAAGACCCCTTCGAATGTCTGACCGACTAGCAAATTCTTCTGCTAGCTTTTTTAAATCTATACTGTCAAGTATATCCTGATGTGCATGACAAACGGCCAGTGAATTCAAGCGAGGCTGTGTCATAGTTGCACGCAACCAAGTCTTAAGACGCCGCAAAGCACTAAAAGATCTTTCTGCAGTACAGGGCGTTGTTGGACAAACAAGCATCAACCTGATCAATCTTTCAACCTGAGGAAAGAGATGTCTGACTTCCGGGATCATAGCTTGCATTATTTGTTGCACTTGTGATAAAGTTCTGTATTCATTCTGGTCTTTAAACATAGCTAACTGTGAACAAAGACTATTTTCATTTAACTCACGATACTGCTTGCAAATATCATGGTTCACTTCACCAGTTAGCAACATTTTCTCCAGCTGCAAGTATGAACGCAAACCAGGAGAATCTCGATTGAACCTTTCTGTGAGTTGCATGATTGCAATGTCTATAACAGCGTAATAAGCTGCTCGATAATGCTCCTCTGGTGTTGTTGCTACATAAGCTGGGCTAACCCCACAATACTTTTGGGGCGGCTTTCGCACCCGAGGTACAGCAATCGGCTCGAGATCATATGCCAAGACCATTCTGTTGACATCTCTGAAAATGGCGTTAAACTGTTCATCTGCTCGTATGCGACGCAGTTCTTGCACAACTGAATCAGTCGCTGCAACCATTCCACTGACCGTGGCACTTGCTGACTGCAACGACTTGTTTAACTGTTCCAGAAGTGAAAACACTAAAACAACTACCTTGAGGGCCAGTGCAGTAGTGCCCTGTTGAAGGTGATAAAAAAGACCTCGAGCCTTTACAGCTGTTTCATCAGCAGTACCATTAGAAGCCAATGATTCCAAGCTAACAAGTATTATTTCATAATGTTCAAGCACAGAAGACACTGTAGAAACTCTGGTCAGCCATCTTGTAGGACAAAGAGGTTGTATACTATACTTCTTATTCAGTGGCTCATCAGGCAAGTCAATTATAAGAGACACTAAAGCATCACTAAATTGCTTCTTGAACTTCCCTGAACGATTGTACAAGGCACCTAACTCTTGGACAAACTGAAGTGAATTGCTCACAAAGGGATTTGCGGCAGCTGTATGCTGGGCAACAAGATTTGCACAGTGTGCAGAACAGTGGAAAAACAATACACGCGGATGCTCACTGCTGATAAAAGCCTGACAACCTTTATATCGGCCGCTCATGTTAGCAGCGCCGTCATAAGTCTGTGCTCTGAGGTTTTCTATAGGTAGCATAATTCTGATCAGAACATCTTTTACTATAACAGATAATGTTTTTCCGGTCGTGTCTGGTGGGCTGAATAAACCAATAAACTGTTCATTAACATTGAGAGCTTCATCAACAAAACGAATGCGTATCGATTCCTGCTCTAACCCATTGCAGTCTTGTGTGCCGTCAACCACAACACCAAACTGGCATGATTCGGCATTAACAGTGCACACTATGTTTTTAACGATAGAATGAGCTAAAAGCATCAGCATTTCATTTTGACAGTCATGCGATATGAAACTTGTAGTTTGATTTAACCACAACTTTAGTTTATTATGTCTTTCAGCTAGCAAAGCCAGTAATTGATTATAGTTGCCATTCTTTTCAATATGCCCTCGAAATGGTAAAGCCTGGCGTGCAAGAAAGCGTATAACGGAAAAAAGCTGCAAAAGACAACTACGATTACCTGCTTGCTCAGTGAGCTTTTGCTTGGAAAGCTGTGCACAAATAGAAGGTTTCTTTAATTGTTGAAGTTGGAATACAGCGTAAGAGTGGCATGCTGATTTTTCATGCTTTTCAAATTTTTCAATTGCTTTTTTCCAGTTAACAAAACCATTGTCTATGAAGGCGTCTTCATTTTGTGTGGTTAATGATAATAAAGACAGGCTTTTAGCTTTTGAACAATGGAAGCATAAAACTTTGTTTATCTCGGTTACATGGAGCCAATGAAAGCGCTTAAACCATGCCGATTGGAATGTGAGAATTTTCTTTCTTTTTCCAACAAGTATTTCCTGTTTTAAAAGATGCATTACAGATAATGGCTGATTAGGAGCATCAAAGACAGTATTTTCTTGAATACTTGTAGATGACTGTGTGTTGCCGGCTGTAGTTGGACATTCAACTTTTTCTGAAGTACTTCTGCTACTTTGATAATTAGATTTTTCTGTTGATTTACCTTGTATTCAAACATTAGTAAATATTAAAAAAATTAAAAAAAGTTTTTTATAGTTATTTCTTACTTACAAAGCTTGAAAACTGATGAACTGAAAGTGTAACCTCGTGTTCGAGTTCAAAGGAATCAGTGCATAAACACCTTTTTTTAGTTTTAGTAAGATATTTATCCATGATAAAACAGATAAAACAGTATAAACGAAATTTTAAAAACAATTTGAATCCGTCTGCTTGCAAAAAGTGAACCGATATTTTCTGAAAAGCGTCGTTGAATGTCTGCTTGCGAAAATTGAAAAATCAGAAAATTATTTCTATAAAATATAATATCTTAATTTATATCCATAAATACAAAAAAAATAGGTAAAAGAGTATTTGAGTAAGCAAATCATAATTTAGCTTCAGGCAGCTATCATAACTACGCCTACACAAAATATATTACTGAAGAAAATTCTGTTTTATGCTATGGTTGACGATCATGCTTGTATTAAAATATGAGTTGAGAAATTATTTCATTTGAAAAATTGAGAGTTAAGGTGGACCCCAGGACCCCAATAGCATCGCTGCCCATACATACTCAAAATTTATTACTGCATGAAACAATTTTATTCCATGGTTGACGATTATGCTCATATAAAATTGATATAGAAAAAAATTGTTTAAAAAAGTGGGGGGGTCCTGGGGTCAGGACCCCCCCAGGATCGCCGCCCATGCTGGTAACCAAGGACCCCTTCCATCGGGTCCTGTTTTCCACGCTCCCTTCTCCAAGCCGTCAGCCATTCTTCTCTCCACTCTTCATACAACCCACACTCAAGCAAAACGTGCCTCTCATTCTCTTCCTCCCCACAAACACACTTCCTATCCTCCTTCTCATACTTCCAGCGCACAATTTTATTATTCCTTACCGTCAAACTATCCCCCCTACACATCATCCTAACTTTCGCTCCATCTGAACCATCTACATATTTTTGCAACTTCTTGCTTTCTGACTTCTCCTCACGCTACCCTTTCAGTCTTTCATTTTCCTGTATCTTATTCCCCTATTCCTCCCTTCCCTCTTGTTGAATCCTCTTCACCAGCTCCCTTTCCCTCATCCCTCCGACCTCTTATTCTGGGACGCCCATCATAAACACTCCTGCTCATGCATCTCTGTATTGTATTAGTTATCTACTTTTAAAAAGATAAAAGTTAATTTGCTCTAGACAAGGTCGAAACATGATTTCGCGCAAACTTATTGCGATTTCTCTTAATTCCTCAAGGTGCTTAGGATGTTATGCTGCAAAAATAAGAGTTTGTATTTGAAATTTGTAAATACCTCATTAAATTATCTCAACCTTAATATTTAAATAATCTTAAAAATAAATTCCAAATGGCTGTTATTTAACTCTAACATCTTAAAGTTAAAGACTTAAACATTTTTTATTGTTAAAGATTTATATATATTAAACGTTTTTATTTTGCAGAAAACTAGTAAGTTGACTCTCCCACAATCATGCATTTTTCCCTTCAGTGAAAAGGATCCCTGGCAGTTTTTTATAAGGCAAAATAGCACCACTCAAACTAAGGTTACTTGAATGATTTCATTCATTCTTTCATGATTTTTATACTCATTTAATCAAGAATATAATTTTTATATGTTTTTCGTAATAATTGCATATTTTTCATAGCAAAGTTTTTTTGCAAGTATATGGGAGAAATACAAACAAAAAACAAATCAAAGATACAACAAAAATGTTAGTTTCATCAACTTTATATTTTCATTTATTTAATAGACTTGTGTTCCCATATCAAAGATTCCCATTCACTTGCCATAATTATTAATTATAGTCTATAATACGATAAGAATTATTTTGAGACACTCTCAGGTTCTGAGACAATCTGCTTTACGGCTGTATATATGCTGTGTTGAACTCGTACCCCATGACACTTTCATCAGAGGTAACTATTTATATCCAAATTATATTTATTACTAAAAATAATTATTAATATTAATTATTATTATTATCAAAATTATTTTCAATGATTTTGTACAATTGGAATGCAATTTGAAAACATTTTTATAAAAGTGTTGGATAGTAATAATAGTTAGAAGTCCTTGATATACAATGAGTAATGAGAAAGATACTCAATCCTGCAGAGTTTGACCTGCCTGACACATTTAATTCTTGGTTCCGCATCACAGAACTGCATTTATGGTTTGTAAACATCTCTAATAAAAAGAATAAAAATATAATTGTTTTTAATATGTAAACATTTATTTAGTTATTATCACTTCATTTGATTCTTTTGGTGCACACATAATGCTTTATTGTCATGCCATAATTATTATAAATTTAAATATTAATTTTGTTAATTTTATTATTATTAATTATCATTATTATCATTATTTTTATTATTGTTATTGTGGCATTCACATGCCAGGATGGTGCTGTGCAGACTGGCGGCTGAAGGGAAGGAGGGCAAGTCGATGCGGAACTTCCTCATCGAAAGCGCATGGAAAGACGTCGACAAAAAGTCGAGGAAACTGCAGGTCTGCATAAATGCATTCTAAATAATAATTAAAATTATTTTAAATATCACAACAATAATAAAAATAATAATAATGATGATAGTAGTAATGATGATAAGAACAATGATAATACTAATAATAATGATAATAGTAATGATAATAATTGTCGTTTTACATAGCGCCTGGCATGCGGATGCATGATGTAGAGTAATTCAAGAATAGATCAATAATATGGGAACTGCACAAAAGAAATGTATTATATAAAAAAAATTCTCTATTAAAACTATCATACGATTTTTGTATCGCTTGCATATCCTATACAATACAATACAATACAATACAATACAATACAATACAATACAATAAAACGAAGAGTACTATTAACGTGGCGTAAACCTGGTCGAGTTTCAACTGCACTGCTAAAAACCTCTGCTTGAATACGCCACGTTGATTCAGTTGTACTTTTTGTATTTCTCAATACAGTGAGCACCTATACTCAGTATTGTACTATATAATATAGGTAGTGAGCACCTATACTTAGTATTGTACTATATAATATAGGTAGTGAGCACCTATACTTAGTATTGTACTATATACTATAGGTAGTGAGCACCTATACTTAGTATTGTACTATATACTATATATTATAGATAGTGAGCACCTATACTTAGTATTGTACTATATATTATAGATAGTGAGCACCTATACTTAGTATTGTACTATATACTATAGGTAGTGAGCACCTATACTTAGTATTGTACTATATACTATATAATATAGGTAGTGAGCACCTATACTTAGTATTGTACTATATACTATATAATATAGGTAGTGAGCACGTATACTTAGTATTGTACTATATACAATATAATTTAGGTAGTGAGCACGTATACTTAGTATTGTACTATAATTTGATTGTCACTGCAGTCCTCCGGCTCGGTGTCGGTGAGGAAGGAGGGAATCCTCAAGTTGTCAGAGCAGTTCAAGGCTTCCCTCTTCGCCTATGATGAGGTTGCCTTGCAGACCTTTGTTGCAGTACTAATAATAAAAATAATAATAACATAATAATCTTCTATCTGTTGTCCTTGTGCTCATCATTTGGGATTGTCAGTTTTTTTTCTATTTTGTTTAGTTTCAGAGATTTACTGAAGTAATAAATCGGATTATCCAAAAGACTGACTCTATCCTCATTCACTCAATCTTCATTTGTAAACTAATGGTTTGGATTTATCATAAAACGCCTATTCTATCCACGTTTCCTCCATCCTCCATGCCCCCTGTGACTCTCCCACACACAGGGACTGGTGGACAACGACAGGACGTTGGCAGGGGCGCTGTGGAGGGGCTTGTTCGAGAGGCAGTGTCAAGAGGCGAGGCATCTGGATGTGCTGGTCGAATATGTGCATAAGCAGGTGTGGTGGTGATGTGGTGTGGTGGGAGAATGGTGATGGTGTATATAATACAGTATTAATTTAAATTTAAATAATTATATGTTTATCTTTATGGCTTGGTTGTCAATATGGTTCGAATGTGTGTTTTTCTCTTTTATAATTATAATACCAATTGATTATAAATTCGACAAATCGATTAACTTCCAATACCTTCCCATGCCCTCCAGATGCATCACCTGGATCAGGTTTCCAGCGAGGCGCTCCTCTCGTGCGGCATTGTCGAGTTCCTCCCTCTGCACGACACGCCAGACCTTCGACTCAGAAATAAGGAAATACTCGCTCAGATACGAAAGAGAATTTGAATTCAATGCAAAAATAATGAGGATAATGAATATTTTAACGTTAGTTTTAATTTCATAATTGCTCATCATTGCCATCTCATCTTTGAATTAGAAATATATTTATAACCCGTTAATACCTTTGTCTAAAAGGGGGAAAATATAGGTCTAATGTATTTGTAGAAGTTAATAACGGTATTTATTCAAAATATAATAATATTATATTTCGAAAAAATACTTTGTAAACGCTGTAGACATTTTCTGACTTCATTTTACTGTGGATTTTATAAACGCCGCTTAGACAATTATATTACTTTATCAATAATTCGGTAAAAATGTTTTTATTTCTGAGTTCAATATCCAGGTAGATTTCTAAAAATTGTAACTACTCCTCATAAAAGATAAAATGAATAAAATCTATCTAAATAAAATAAATCTAAATAAAAGTAAACATCAGTTGATAGTTCTTTCAAACGACAGAACGACTTGGCACGAAGTACCCCTTTCCAGTGGCGGGGTTGGTGTAGTCGTCTGTTCTCACGATGCCCCTGTGCACCCAGTGGCCGATGCACGAGAAGAGGTTGAAGAAGGCCGAGAGGATCGCCAGGCCGTACGAAAAGTGAGGGTAGTTTATGTCGGGCTTCTCGAGCCAAAACGGATCGAACTTTTGAGCGAAGCCGAAAATAATTACCGCTGCTATCTTGACCACGCCTGAGAGATTTTGAACATTACATTTGATAGTTTTATAAATTGCATATTGATTAAAGTGACAATAACTTTGCAAATTATAAGTAGTTATAATAATTATTATAAGGTCGCAAGTGAATAAATTACGGAAGGAATTTCTGCGTACAAGTGGCGATGCAACATCCGTTGGCGGCTTCGACAATGCCATAGGGAGCTCTCTTCTTCCCCATGCCAGCGTCATCCCTTGCGGCCGACACAAGCCACAAGATCACGTCGAAAACCACCAACAAAACATCGAGAATCAAGTTAACTGCTATCAGGATTTGAACCACGATGAACCAGGCTGAAGAGTTTTTATTAATAGTTTTAAATCACAATAACTCATTGTTCTAATGGTTGCACCAACTTACGGGGCATGATCCAACTCCTGATCCAGTAGAGCTCAGGCGAGTGGATCCACCAGCAGCCGTAATAGGCCTTCTGGGTAGGGTCGTTTGCCTTGACGAAGCCTGCAAAGCACACCTCCCACAGACCCATTCTCCTGAAGCCAGAGTACACTCTTGGCCATGATATCACCCAGTAAGGTGTGACGAATGCAATGAAAAGGCAAATGAGACCACAAATGTCTAGAACAAGACTTGTGAAGAGTATTCTCAGTTTGCCAGAATAATCTGATAATTTTCGTTTTTTATCCATTTCACAAGGAAAAGATTATTTCATATCATATAAAATAAAACTTATTGTGTATTAAAACCCCCGTTTTATTCTTATTGATGCAAAACTAATTTTTTCATAAGAGAAAGCATATTCAGGTGATTGGAAGAATACCTGTTGCATAGAATGAACAATGTCTAATGTTTAATTGTCTATTAATTTTATTATCGTAAAATACTTTCTTAATCTTGCAAATATGGTGAGAGTTAAGCAGAGGTTTGTATTTAAATTTACTTTAAAAATCTTTTTTTTTCATTAAAAAATTATAATTGTATACTTTAGATAATTTGCAATCATTTGTCACAACTGATACAGTTCATTCCTATAATAATTATAGTATAATTTTTATAATAATGTTATATAATGAAGAAGTACTTTTACAGATATGTAGTAGCAGAGATAATTCAGTCAGTGGATGCAGGAAAATTTTTAAAGTTCAAGGAAAATGATTTGTATAAGAGTGTGAAAGACTCAATCCTCAAGTGCCATGGAGAATGTGGTTGGGAGGTTGTGCAAGATTCCTTTAAAGGTTTTTCGATTTTAAAAATAACTAAATTTGGTATACACTTCATAACATAATTATAAATTCTGTTAACACTTTCAGTTAAATACCTGAATGCATTCACTCACATCTGCCTTATACGCACCAAGCGAGATTTCCACAAGATTCTTTTGGATTCCATTCCTTATATCACCAAGATTGCTAATCACTCTCTTTCCTTAAAGATGCTTCATTTAGGCGGTTGGTGGTTTGGTTGAGTTTTAAACTGAAGATATCTTATGATCTGCATTCTATTTGTATTGATTATAATATAATCAATTCAAAAATATTTTTTTCCAACCATGCTAATACTAAATAATAATTAGTTAGTAGCTTTAATCTTTTTATTCTTGCAGGTTCAATAAGATCTTGTGAAAAGTTCATCTCTCGCCATCACTTTTGGAGTCTGCCAAAACTTTTGAGGCAGTGTGACTCCATAGGTATTCATTCCTGCCCTTATACTGCATGTTCTCAAGTTGCAATAAGAAAATACTCTGTAACATAATTTATTTAACACTAATTAATAATTTATTTAGCTTCGATTAGTTAGCTAACATCTACTTAATTAACTACCAAAGCTTTTATATTTCCAGAAGACCAAGAAGAGCTTAAAAAATCAATTGATCAAACCGCTCTACGCCTGTCTTAGAATTATTTTATTTATCAATTATTTAATTATCTATAAAAACTTCTCATTGACACTATCAAACTGATCTAGTTCTGTGGAAAGGTATTGGCGAGTATTTACAGTTAAAATATTGACTCTCATTCCTGCATTACTTTTTCTTGACGAGTTCTTGAGAATAAAATAACTCATGTATCCTAAATTGATACTGGCTCTTAATGACAATTAATTCGATGAACCAACCATTCTAATGAGTAAATTTAAAACAAGTATCTTCTCAAGAAAAACTCGCCGTTAATTGGTTCTTAAACACTTAATTATACCTAATAGACTACTATGGCAGTAGAAGCAAAATTATCCTTAAGGATTTATTATTACATTGGGTGAACCCGTACACGATACAAATATTACAGCAACGCAATCGTATGGCAGACCATGAGACCAATGTGAGCTGATCAAGAAACGATCACTGATGATGATGATTAGTAAGGATTGAGAATGACAACAAGAACAGAAAGATGATTCAACCACTCACTGCATTAATAACCACGGCACTGATTCACTACTAAACAATCTTCAAATCTAAAGATGCCACAGCCAGTATATATATAAATGTAATGAAACACTCGAACGATTGATCAAGAAAGAAAACTACGCATACTTAAACAAAAAGTAAAAACAATGGCAATTGGATGAAGGCGTACAAAGACATATACGTTTATCTGGCGTGCAGTCTGAGGCTGGCTCTACAATGGTCACTCCTCACTATCCTCCCTCGCTCCGTCATCCTCCTCCTCCTCTTCCTCCTCCCCTCCATCCTCATCATCCTTCTTTCCTTCCTCTTTTTTACTCGCCTCAGCACTCTCCTTCACTTCATCTTCTTCCTCATCTGCGTCATCTTCTTCCTCTTCATCATCATCGTCGTCGTCATCATCATCATCACGCTTCGCCTTTTTCTTCTTCACCACCTTAGCTTTTGGTTTTGTGACCACGCCTCCTGCTTTGTAGACCTTCATATCCTGCGAGGTTTCAGCATCATTAGTTGCTGCTGCTGCTGCTATTCATGCATCATTAGTTGCTGCTGCTGCTGCTATTCATGCATACAGAATTATTTGATATTGATCCTTTGAAATAAACTTACTAAGCAATACAACCTTTTAGTTTGATACAACAATCACAACTTGTTGTATAAAATAAACTCGATTATAGTAATGATGATGATGGTAAAGATGATGAAGAAGAGAATGATGACGACAAGACCTTCTCATATCTGGCGCGGTCAGAGGCGGCCATTGCCTCATACTTGGGTCGTTCCTGGCACACCTCCCAGCGCTTGCCCAGCTCCTTGGCGATGTCTCCGACTCCGTAGCGAGGGTGCTTCTTCTTCACTGCAGCCCTCTCCTCACTGCAGAAGAAGAAGAAGGCAGACCTGCGGGCCATTTGAGATACACTTATATGCCTTGTTGTCATCATTATTAATCTGGAAAACATGAAATATATCAAATACATATTTTCCAAAATACATATGGATTATTTTTATTATAATTAATCTAGAAAATAGTAAATATATCAAATGACTATTTCAAAAATATATTATTGTTATTATATGTAGGTATACAAGTGGTGGTGGTGTGCCTACTGACAGGGCTCTCTTGGGGGCGTTGGGATCCTTGGTGCGCTTCCTCTTGCCTCCACGGGAGCCCTTCCCCTTCGGAGAGTTGACCACCTCTGCCTCATACCTCTTCTTGTCCTTCTCCGCCATCTCCTCAAATCTCTTCTTTTCCTTTGCTGTCATAGCCTTTGTTTGTTGGAATATTAGTTATTTAGAATATAATAAAGAGTATTTTTAAATTTAACTAGAATTAAATAAAATTTTTATTGATTTAAGTTTTACATATTATAATATATCTATACTTATATAAAAAAAAGTATATATGAATTGCCCCATTTTTTTAGTTATTAAAATGCATATATATATATACTAAATATTATATATGCATTTATAAAATAATATATATACTAAATATTATATATGCATATATAAAATAATACATATACTAAATATTATATATGCATATATAGAATAATACATATACTAAATATTATATATGCATATATAAAATTATATATATATATATATATATATATATATATATATATATATATATATATATATATATATATATATATATATATATATATATATATATATATATATATATATATATATTTATATCAAACAACTGCATCCGTTTGGATAAACGAAAATGGCGCGTTTTCCGGCACTTTAAATACGTGCTCTTTACAATTTTCCTAGATTTTGAGTATAAATGTATTTCTTAGTTTATTCAATAAAAGATCAATTAAAATCGGATTCAAAAAGTAACTAAAAACCTTCCACTTTTCTGAGCACTTCTTGGAGAATTCTGAGAACTGGACCTGCTCTCCGGGGTGCTTTTTCTTATGTTCTTCGCGACAAGTTTGCACAAAAAACGCATAAGAAGTCATCTTTCCTTTAGGCTTTCCTTCAGTTTTTCCCATTTTGGAGGATTAAGTAAGCTTTCTCTGTAAATCTTGACTTTAACCTTCAAAAAAAATTATTCGATTAAAATCAAAGTTTTCGCTTAAGAAAAATATTTATGATTTATCTTTATTTAAACCAAATTACGATAAATGAGGCTAGACTCAGAAAATTCGATAATAAAAATTCTAAAAATAATCAAAATACAATTTAATAGTTTTGTTTTAAGTTTTTAATGAAATCAAAATGCTTAAATAGACTTTGTAACGATAAAAACGATCAAATCAACGCCATTGTATAAATGCGCGTATAGCTAAACAGGCTGCCTATGTATTTCAATGCAAGCGTTGAGATTTTCACGTAAAATCAATATTTTAAAGAATTTTACCTGAAATCCGAGATAGCAAAATGGTGTAAAATGATAAAATATAGGATATTTAGCTTAAGAAACGCTAACAAAGGTTATAATTAAATGCGTTTAGAGAGAGAAGCTAATAGCCGATTGAAAAGCACTATTAATGAGCAAAGCCTAACACACACAAGCCTAGGAAATAGAGCGAACTGATACGTGCTTAAAAAAGCTTTGACCTATTAAACGTTCTGATGCATTAATTAGATGATTTTAAGATATATTTTTTCATGAATTCAAAAATTGAGGAAATATAAAAAGAAAAATAACTCTTTAAACTGTAACTTACAAATTCATATGTTACTATTTTAGCGGTAGTACATTCTCTAGCTTCAAGTTGATTCTCATTGGATGATTTTCAAATTAGGTTACATTCTCAACCAATGAAATAAAGAGCATTTTCACCTTAAATTATGCGACCCAGTTAGTTTAAAACGACAAATTAATTAATAATTAAAATATTAGCCTTAATGATAACACTTTCCAACATTGCAACTGAAAAAAGACATACATGGAATTTTAATATTTCAGCTTAGCAGTAGCACCATAGGTAACTGCACCTCAAAAACCATAAGCCCACTTCAAAGTTCCTTCCACAAAATTTCCTTTTTTACATTCTCTTTTCTTCGATGCATTCCAACGTAAAAAGTATTATTGTTTAATTCTTCTATTTTATTAACGGTTTAAGAAAATAAAGATAAATTTTTGTATGTCGGAAAAACTTTATTTATTAACTAAAATAAGTTCAAAAAACTTAAATATGTTATTATGAACCATTAGTATAAAAAAATAAATAATATTAAAGGGTAGAATAAATAAACATATTATTTTGATATTGACGCAAAATTCATAGAACATTTTACATACAAATGAAAATCTCTAATATAAAGTAGCATTTCTATATGTTCACTGCAATCTTTATCGAATGCTCTGGCCTGGGATTCCTTAGTTTGGTTTCCTGCACCGGCTTGGCGGTCCTGCATGATGCGAATGATGATGATGATGATAAAAATAATGGTAATAACGATTATGCTCAATAAAAAAGCAATTATAGAAAAGCAACACTTCATTCCAATTAAACTCAATTTGACACACGACACGCATTACAGCATGCAAGTACCTCTGTAGCTTTTGCATCTCTTGCAAGTACCTCTTCTGTTCGGCATTGCAGAAGTCCTCATCAGAAACCACTTCGTTTTCTCCACAAGCCTGCAAAGCATGATTCACCTTTAAAGCGCCCTCTATGCAGCATTATAAAAAAACCTTCAAATTTGAAACTTATTAATCGGTAAAAAAACTATATTTATCCTTAATTAAAATAGAAGAAAATAATAATTGGCGTATATTAATAATTATTGATAAATACTAATACTTAAATATTAATACTAATTTATATAGCGCAAAAAATGCATGCGAAGGAGCGAACGATGGCAAGGATGCAGTGCAGGTCGCAGAGGCTGTAGGGCTGGCTGCGCAAGTTGAGGCTGGAGTCCTTCTTCGCCTGCTTCTTGTGGCTCTTGCTGCCGTGCTGAGTGGAGGAATGCTCTGATGATGTTCGCGTAAATAAAAATAAAAAAAGTTAATTTATAGCTAGATCATGAAATGAAGGTTATACAGGTTTAAGTAGATGCTGAACGGAGAAATACATAAAAGACTCAAAAGCATAACGGAGAAAAACAAAACGGACGTGAAGAAAAAATACAACACGGACCTTTTTTGCGGATGCATCGACGACAGGTCGTGGGATGCGGAGGGGAGGTTTGTTGGGCTGGTCTGAAGCCTTGGCCAGATGCAGCAGCAAGCCAGCTTCAAGCGCCAGTGCGGTGGTCACTTGCGCGTGCAGACTGCATGTGTTCGCTCCTGCAGCGACGTTCCACAGGAGTTCCTGGTAGTCTGGCTCTTCGTCCTCGTTCTGCCTCTCGTCGCCCTGCTTCCAACGAACCTTCAAGAGAATCACCTGGTTGCTGTGTTGGTGCGTGTTTCGGTATGTTTGCATGGAGGATAAATTGATGTAAAATATGGAGTTATTCTGTCGGACTAATGGTATTGGGGGTGACTAATGCGCTCAGTAAATTATGAAATCTTTGTAGAAGATGCACAAACTCAAGTTGTTCTTCTTCCGGCAGAATCTTCACCATGATTGAGCTGCCATTCTTCAGTTTCAAGGAGCTGTCATGGCGATTGGTGTTGCTATAGTAACTAAACCATTGAATTTACACACACACTAAAACGCACACACACGCACAGACACACACGCACACAAACTAACGCGAGCGATTGAGAGTTGAGCTTGAGTAGTGAGGGTGTTTGGTGGTTGTCGTGGAGATGGAAAAGTCTAAGATGGTGCTCTGAGAGGGGAGTGTCAGCGTGGGGGGAGGAGCTAAGACTGGTGGGAGGGACATGGGTGTCTGAGTCTTTGACAGGTGATGAAACATCTAAGGCGTTAAAAACTGCAGTGTTCATAATTTGTGTGCTGCAGTCTTGAGGAATGGCGGCATGGTGGTTGTTGTGGCGGGAGGGAGAGGCAGACGGAGGCTGAAAATGCCGCAAGATGGCGTGTTTGAGGTTGTAGAGGGTGTGGTGTTGGTCGATGCTCAGCTCTGTGAGGGCTGCTTGGAGAGGCTTGTCTGTGGTGGAGGATGGAGTAGAGGGAAGTTGAAGAGAAGAGAGAAGAAAGATGGAGAAAAGAATGGAGAAATGAAAGACAGAGCGAATGAGTGAGTGATGTAGGTGAGCGGCAAGTGTCAGGTGAGGAACTGAAAGCTACTACACTAAAACATTGATAAAAGTGTCTACGCTGATACAATAACAATGGCGTACAACATCAGCACCTTCAGCGTATGGGTAGATCTTCAAGCGGATAAAGCCCTGTGTGGGATGATGTTGAGTCACCAATAAGAGTGACTACAATCATAACCTCAAATAAACCACACTCTAACTTAACTCGTTTTGAGTAAATTCTAAAAACTTGAAACACAGACACAACCAACAATCTCCCGCACACCCACAACCATACAACCACACAACCATACAACCATACAACCACACAACCACACAACCACACAAAAACACAACCATACAACCACACAAAAACACACGCACACTCACGAGAACCAACCTTGGCAGGCAGCTTGGTAGGCACCAAATGGAGGGAGTGTCCGTGAAAGATGGAGAGAAGAGAGATGGATACACCCTCCTCCTCCACATCCTCCCCCACCTCCCCCATCCAATCAGCCCTGGCCAGATGGCACTCCCCCACCTCCAGCCTCTGCCTGCACTCATCCAGTAGCATGTGCACGCTTGAGTCCTTGCGTACTACCAGTTCTAGTACGCCGCCTGTGTGTGTGTGTGTTTGTGTGTTTATGTGTGTGTGTTGATTTGTGGATGTGTGTGTTTATGTGTGTGTGTGTGTGCTTGTGTGTGTTTATGTGTGGATGTGTGTGTTTGTGTGTGTTTATGTGTATGTGTGTGTGCTTGTGTGTGTTGATGTGTGGATGTGTGTGTTTGTGTGTGTTTATGTGTGTGTGTGTGTGCTTGTGTGTGTTGATGTGTGGACGTGTGTGTTTGTGTGTGTTTATGTGTGTGTGTGTGTGCTTGTGTGTGTTTATGTGTGGATGTGTGTGTTTATGTGTGTGTGTGTGCTTGTGTGTGTTGATGTGTGGATGTGTGTGTTTGTGTGTGTTTATGTGTGTGTGTGTGTGCTTGTGTGTGTTTATGTGTGGATGTGTGTGTGAATGTGTATACGCACGTGTTGGGTGTGGTGCAGTCGAGAGATCAGCCTCCTCTTCGTTGTTGCTGTTGTAGCCAGGCAGTGAGTGCCTCACATAGAGCAGCACCTGACAATTAACAAAAACAATAATAATAATAACATATTATAAAAGAATATTAATAAAATATATAAAAAGAAAAAAAAATGAGTGAACTCTCGACCAAGAGTTTGTCTGATAAGGAAGCAAGATTAAGCCAAGATTTAATCGAGCTCGTAAGAGATATTTCGATTATTAACTCGAAAATAATTATTATTATCAACATCATCATTACCACCACCATCACCATCATCTATAATATTGCAAAAATTAAAATCCCCATCAATAACAATCTCAAAATACTCGGAGTCACCCTAGACAGCAAACTCACTTTCAAAAACCACATCACATCTATCATCCAATCATCACACTATCATCTCAAAGCAATCAAACACATACGCCCATTCATTACTACTGATCTCTCCGCCTCACTTTCCCGATGTCTAATACTAAGCAGACTTGACTACTGTAACTCGCTATTATATAATATCACCAATCAAGAAAGAAATCGTCTACAATCAGTTTTAAACAAGGCGGCTAGAATCACACTCAACTGTGATTACCCAGGCCATCACCTTGTTCAATCATCAAAGGAAAATCTTATAAAACTCCACTGGCTTCCTATAGACTTTCGAATATCCTTTAAAATAGCCATCACCACATTCAAAATTCTTCAAACCTCAATACCGTCATATCTCAGCAAACTCATAACTAAAAAAACATCAAACAAACAACTGCGTTCATCTTCATCTCTTCTCCTCAACCAAGAATCCACTACAAACAACATCTCAAAAAGAGCTTTCCATCACGCAGCTCCAACAACTTGGAATGCCCTTCCACCTGCACTTCGAAGCATCAACCAATTTTCGACTTTCAAAGCCAAACTGAAAACTCATTACTTTAACTTAGCCTATCATTCTTAATAATTACTCCATGCTACTCTTTGCTTTCCTTTTCATAACATTACTATTATAATTATTTTTATTTCTTTATTGCATTACGACGCAGTGAAAGCGCTTCAGTTGCGTGCCCGGGCGCTATACAAAAATGACAATTATTATTATTATTATAGTGGAAGGCTGTAGAGAAGCGAACATGTGACTCGGGGAGGGGAGGAATGGGTTGGAGGATGAAGACGTTGTCTTGGGGATGATACTTGCTGATCAGGTCTTCTTCCAGCACTGGAGGAGTGAAGGTGTGTCGAAGAAGAGCTCAATCACCATCACCATCACACACATAAACACACACACACACACATAAACACACACACACACACACACACACACACACACACACACA
>OX030958.1:11768361-11803361 GCA_943735955.1 Piscicola geometra | reverse complement strand
ATGAGTGGGTTTGTTGTGGGTGGGTTGGTCGTTGTTGTTGTGAGTGGATTTGTTGTTATCGTTGTTTTTAATGTTGTGAGAGGTGTTGTTGATGCTTTTGATGATTTCCTCATCGTTGCCATCAGCAGCAGCTGCACCGGTGTTGTCATCCGCTCGAAGTTTGCTGCTCTCCTCACACGAGGCGACTGCATCAGCAGCCGAGGCCGAAACAATCGTCGACGCCTCAGAAACAAAACCATTGTTTAGGCTGGGCTGGTCGGAGGTTGTAGCAGATGTAGTTTCTTGTAGGCCATTAGACAGACCACGTGGTACGTCAGATGCCTTGACCTTGGTCTCTATGGTGGCATCGGCTTTGTGGTAGGTGAGGAACTCGTTGTTTTGTATGATGAACTGTGTTGGGGAGAATAAGTATTTTGCATATAAAAATGAGTATTATTATAATGACATTTAATTTAATATTAATTATAATAGTGATGAATATTATTGTTATTTAATCTAATAAAAAACTTATAAAAATTAGAGGTACCTTGAGGATGGGACCGTGGGAAAGTTTGTACTTCTCATCCCATGCACATCCCAATACCTTCTCTACCTCCTACCAATGTGGTAATTAGGATGCAAGATTACACACACACACACACACACACACACACACACACACACACACACACACACACACACACACACACAAACACACACACACACACACACACACACACACACACACACACACACACACACACACACACACACACACACAGAACCTGACACAATGTCTTGAGAGCAAGGCGTCCCTGGGCAGTGAGGATCGAGACGAGGAGTAGGAGGGGATCGGGTGGAGGTTGTGGCAATGATGATGATGATGCTACTGGTGATGATGATGATGTTTCAAGTGGTTTCTTCTGTTAATGGTGTTAGTGGCTCTAGCTATAGTGATGAGGGTTATAAAGAATACTACTACTACTACTGTTACTTCTACTACTACTACTACTTCTATTACCACTACTACTACCTCTACTACTACTACTACTACTACTCCTACTACTACTTCTACTCCTACTGTTACTACTACTTCTACTCCTACTACTACTACTTCTTCTACTAATACTACTTCTACTACTTCTACTACTACTACTACTACTACTACTACTACTACTACTACTACTACTACTACTACTACTACTCCTACTACTCCTACTACTTCTACTCCTACTACTACTACTCCTTCTACTACTACTACTACTACTACTACTACTACTACTACTACTACTACTACTACTACTACTGCTACTACTAATACTACTACTACTACTTCTACTACTGCTACTTCTACTACTCCTTCTACTACTACTACTACTACTACTACTACTACTACTACTACTACTACTACTACTATCATCACCTCTGTTTGACGTCCACCCCTGATGAGCGCTTTGTAGTGACCCCCATGCGTTCCTCCACTGTGGTTTGCGGGAGGGAAGAATGCCGTTATGGCGCATCTAAACTAGAGGTCGGACATGGACGATTTTTCATTCCCGGTCCCGTTCCGTTCCCGAAATTTGTTTTCCCGTCCCGTCCCGTTCCCGATGGGACATCAAAATTTTGATTCCCGTCCCGTCCCGTTCCCGAATTTTTTTTCCCGTCCCGACCCGTTCCCGAAAGCTTTTTGTTTTTTTATTCATTTTCGCTGCCGTTTTCACTGGTCTCAAACTTGCTAGTTCTAAAATTTCTTAACATTTATTATTTGAAAGTCAGAGAATAATTCTTTTAATGTAATAAAAAAACACGATTTAAATTTCAATATTTATTGAAATGAAAGTATTGTTTTTGAGTAATTCAATCAAGTCTTTATTGCTTTTCACACGGGTTAAACCGTTAAGAGTATCAGCTTTCAAATGAGATGATTTTGGGTCTGAAGTTAAACGACCACGTATTGAAAAATTCTGTTCACAGCGAATATAACATGCAGATATACTAAACAAAATTTTGGCTACTTCTTGTACTATTTTAAAATTGCTCATTTTACTCCAATAAAATAAAACATCTTTATAGTTTTCAATTTTTTTTGCGACGTAATTGTGAATATTTGTTCAATTCATCCTCTTCTGAATTTTTTTCTTTTTTCATTATTACTAATTCTTTAATAATGTTAGAAATATTTTTTAAACAACATTCTTATTCTCCACAACTTCAAATATAAAATCATTCGTATAATTTGGTAGTATAATAATTTTATTTTAATTTTTACATTATAAAAACAAACATAATAGGTCTAAATAACCATCATTTGTTTTTTTCTCAAAGGCACTGCAGCTTGGTCTGGCTGTACAAAATAGAATTAAATTTTTTCTAATGAAAGTCTTGGTATTTATTTCTTTTCTATCCCAAACTTTTTTCCTATTATTCTTTCATACTGGGGATGCAACAGACATGCTGTCATACGAATAAGATCAATGGCATCTTTTCTTTTGTCGAAATGATCAACTGAGCAATCATTTGGAAATTAATCATTCAAATTCAAAGTATTAATTTATAAAATTAAAATTATATAACTGACCATTTTGATTTCATCTGAAAAGTTTTCATCATCGCCCATTTGTTCTAATCTCCCTAATCTTTGGACTCATCATAACAACTTCAAATGTAGTGTTGGAGATTTTGATATTGGCAATGGTGGCTTCGTTATACATTTCCATTGCATTTAATACTTACTTTAAGTACGGAGTATCGATGAAATAAAGATTTCCATACTTAGAAGTTTGCTGAAAAATCATTGTTAAAGAATCCAATCTCAATAACTGTTATTCCCGTTTTTCCCGTTCCCGATTAAAAAGTTGATTCCCGTTCCCGTCTTTTCCCGTTCCCGATTTGAATGTTGATTCCTGTTCCCGTTCCCGTCCCGAAAACCTATTCCCGGTTCCCGACTTTTCCCGTCCCGAAATTAATTTTCATTCCCGTTCCCGTGGGTACCCGCGGGTACCCGGTCAGATCGGGTACCCGGTCCGACCTCTAATCTAAACACTTCTAATATAATTTAAAACATTTAAATCATTATTAAATTATAATTCTACTGATAAAAATAATAAAATTGATGTCAAATTTTAATGAAATAACTTTTTAAAAACAATTAAATTTCACTCGTTTTAAGACTGATTAATGGTTAAAATGATCGATAATGGCTCTGTATTTGTAACATTTGTACACCTGTGAACGATCACTGAGTACAACTCGTACATGTAGCCACTGCTTGAGTCTCCCTGGTGTGTATGATTATAGTGATGATGATGATGATGATGATAGTGTCTACTACTACTACTACTACTACTAAAACTACTGCAACAACTACTACTACTACTACTTCTACTACTACTACTGACTTGAACACAGTAGGGAGACATATCAAGGGTTTTGGGGAAGGAAAAAGAGCCCTTGTCCTGTTGCGTGGCAGCGAAATGAATCATAATATTTTTATTATTTTTATTATTATGAAAAAACCCAATATGTAGAATGTATAGTATACATTGTATACACGTAAATAACATAAACGAAGAAATATTTTTTAATGAAATGTTGAGATGGGTGGGTGATGGTAGTAGTGTCGACCTTGAATCGCTCGAAGGTGTGGAAGTCGAAGTTGAAGCGGAGGAGAGAGAAGGTGAGGTAGGGAGGGAGGGTCAAGAGCTTGGTGGTCTGTCAGAGACAAGTAATTGGTGTGTGCTTGATAAATGATAAAAGTAAATTAATATTTTAAACGTATTTTTCGTGTTTCGTAAAATTTATATTCTATTCTAAAACAATACTATTTTAACGAATTTATTTTTAATAGTAATAATGAGAAAGCTTATAAACCTTGTTGGCGTCAGAGAGTCGGTTGCACACAGAGCAGGAGTACTGGTTCGGAGTGCTGAGTTGCTCGGCGTAGCAGTAGCACGAAGCCAAACTGGCCTCGAGACTCTTGAGGCCTCCCAGGGGAATGCACAAGTCCATGAAGTCTTCCTGGGGGTGGGTGGGTGGGTGCATGGGTGGTGCTGGTGATGATTGTCGATGGTTGGTGAGACTGGTAATGATTTATAGTGGTAGTGATGGTTGGTGGAATGTGTCTGGATGTGTGTGTTGAGATTTGAAGGCAAGTAATTGAAATTGATGCACTAGTTTCGTGAACGATAGTGAAATGATGTTGAGATGGAAGAAGGAAGAAGATCTAACATTCCTACAACTGACTCCATGGCAACTACAGCAAGTAATCTGTCATTGTTTTGAAAATAATACTTTGTTATGAAAATGAACAAAATTTAAACTTTTTAAAAATACTTTCGATATAACAATACATACTGATCCAACAAATTTTTCAGATACAAATACCTCTTTCACTCCACCATTTTGCATTTAAAAAATATTGTAAATTTAAAAGAACTACCTTCGCCCCATTTGCATTTACAAAACAGCGGGCAATTAAAAGAACCACCCCTCTCCTTACTTTTCACCCCCTTCTCCCCCACCCTCCCCCCCACCTGGTTGGAGAGGACGCCAGTGAAGACGGAGTGGATGAAGGAGGAGGCAGACGTGTCCTTGAAGGAGTCCTCGAGGGCTGACATCATCACCCGCGCCATCTCCTGCACGTCCTGCTGTAGGTGTGCCTTGTGTGGAGGAGAAAAAGATGAATGGATGGTACAAAAGAGGGATGGATGACATAAAGATGGATGGATGGCATAAAGGGGATGGATGACATAAAGATGGATGGATGACATAAAGGGGAATGGAAAATATGAATTTAAATGAAAAAAATAGAGAAGAGTCGGTTTTAAAATAGTAATATGATGATTAAAAATGATTTAATGATGGAGATAAAAAAAATTGTAGTTTATTAACTTCGTTGTTGGTCCATCCGAAACTCTCTGTCAGCTCTCGCGTGTCCACTGAGTCGATGTCCATAAAGAGCATCTTCGCGAACAACTGCTGCAGGTAAATTGGGATTTTTCGCTCCTTTGAGGGTTGCAGACATTCAGTAATTAGCATTGGTCAAATTTAAATGTAAAACAAGATGAAGGGTTTAAACCTTAAAGATTTTTTCATGTTATAAATTACATTTTGAACACGGAAGCGATCTGAAAAATAGTTGTAAATTCAAACTATATAAATATTTTGACTAACTTTTTTGTTTTCGGATGCTTTGAGTTCTTCATAGTCAAGCATGAGTATGCCATCTTAAAAGTTTAAAAATAGGATGACTTTTAATTTAAAAGTTTTAAAGTTAGTTAAAAGATTATTTGAGAAAAAAATTCAATTTTCTTTAATATGAAAATAAGTCAATAAAACTTTGAAAGTCGAACCTCTGAATTTAGCAGTGGAAGCTAGAGTTTGGAGCAGGGCATTTAAGTAGCATGTGGCTCCTTGGTTTTTGAGGCCACAGAAGCCAGACTGGTGGCGAGAAGATGAGCGGTCAGAGGACGGCAGAAAACCTCTCTGACCACCTGCTTCCATTCCGTTTGTGAAGTTATTCTCCTCGAACAGATCGCCAAACATGCTCACTTCTCCATGCAAGACTGGAAATCCACAAACAATTAGTGTCTGTTCTTTGGTTTCGTAGTTAAAAGTTTTTTAAATCTGTTAAATAAATTTATTGATTATCGATTCATTCAAATTAAAAGTTTTTTTATTAATCCTATTTTAAATTATTTTTATTAGTTTAGAATCAATTTTTTCCATAACCTATACTATTGGTTAATTAAATATTATATGTTAATGAAATAATTGAGGAGTCTAATTATTATTTTTTGCTAATAGTGTAAATGATATTTCTTTATGACTGATTAAGTGCAAAGTTCAAAGAGCAAGGATTCAAATATAAACTGATAAATATTGTGCAAAAATACTGCTAAAAATTATTACTGTAATGTTTTGCAATAATCTACCAATCTTTCTAAACTATTATTAATATAATCAGTTTAATATTGGTTTCATTTATATTATAAATTTTATAAGACCTATATTTATGCAGATTCATAAATAAAACAAAAAGATATAAAAATAAACGAATAAACTTTGAAATAAAAATTCTAATGGACCCAAAAAAAAAAAAAAAAGTTGCGATCCTAGGATATGGCTTGCTGGGACAGTTTCTAGTGGACAAAATTATTGAAAGTAACCATTTGGAGCTGGTGTGTGTGTGGAACAAGGAAAGAAATGCAAGAGTGGAACAACTTTTATCAAAAAATCCGGAAGTTCTTTTTTCTACATGCATTGAGGACGTCAAAAAACAGTTTGTTAATTTATAATCTTTTATATACGATAAGCGACCACTTTCGTTTAAATTTATATTATCTAGAGCAGTAACAATCGTGCATAAACATTCAAATATATTCAAACTTCAACCCTAAAAAAATAAGAAAACCGGATATAGTAGTGGAAGTAGCTCATCCAGACGTAACCCAAAAATACGCTGAAGAGCTTTTGGAAATATGCGATTACATGGTGAACTTTGAGATTTCTTTACATTAATACTTATTTACAATTTCCTTTTTAGCTTAAAGTTATAAAGGTAACTCTGAAAATATTAAATTATAGATGAAAATGATATATAACTCAGACGTTTAAATTAAATAATGTCTTATTTTCGAAGATAGGATCTCCATCGGCGCTGGCAGACGACAAACTCCACTCGAAACTTTTGCAGGCGGCAAAGATGCATTCGGTCTACGTGCCAAGCGGTGCTTTCTGGGGAGGAGAAGACATCCGCAAGATGGCAGACCTGGGTTCCCTGCAGGCCCTCAAGGTGACCATGACCTTCCACCCTGACAGTCTGCGATTAGACGGACCCTTGAAAGAGCTGAACAGTCGAATAAGCGAAAGAACCGTTCTTTATGAAGGTCTTCCATTTCAAATTAACAAAATTAATTTACATATTTTTGTGGAACTATCATGAAAGCAGACAAAAGTTGCAAATAAAACGCATCAAAAACACAATAATACAACAATTTTCCAAAGGGCCAGTGAGGCAGGCATGCAGACAAGCGCCCAACAACGTGAACACCATGGCAGCCGCTTGCATAGCAGCTCACAGCCTGGGTTTCGATCGTGTTCAAGGATGTCTCGTTAGCGATCCAAAGTAAAAAGGGAGATAGATATGAAATTAACAAATATTAAAATAGATGACATATTTGTTTCATATAGTTTAGTTTTAATTAGTTTTTCTTGTTCTGAAAAGGCTCCAAGATATGCACATAGTGGAGATTGAAGTCTGGGGGCAAAAGCAGGCATCAGGTCTTGAATGGGTTGATAATAAGCTAATAACTTTGAACTGATCTTCAAATATGATATTTAAAACTGATGAAATTAATTAAATATACATCAATATAATTCCTAAAATTGGTTTTGACGTAATTTCAGGACGTCAATTCCACGTCCATACAACTAGATCGAATCCAGCGAATCCAGGCCAGGTAACAGGATCGGCCACTTTAAACGCTTTCTTTGGCAGCCTTCTCAGTCAGTTTTCGTGCTTCATTCTTTCAATTACAATTTCTTCACTCCTAATTATTTGAAACAATGATGTTTTGAGATACCGATTAAAAATAGTTGTCGTTTCAACTTCAGGGACTCATTCTAAAGAGCCTGGAATACATCTCTGCTGATACTCATCCACAGAATCATCTATCATATAAAAGCTCATAATTTAATAATATTTTTATATAATTTTTTTTAAAGAATATAACCTGCTATTTTTATGATCATGAATCGCTTGAATATGTGAAAAATTATTAATTTGTTTTATTTATTGAAGCAAAAAAAAAACAAAAAAACAAATGGTTCGTGAAAAAAATTATAAAGACTACATAAACTGCACGAGTGGAATGATTGGAGTAATTTTCTAATCTTCTTAATCCCATTCACCCGTCACTATTCCTATTCAAAAGCTTCAAACAAGACAAGCGAGGAAACATCTCACATTCAAATCACGAGATACGGATCAATGAGGCCACTCTGACCCTCCTCAAAGCAACCACTTCCTCATCCAAATGCTGGGAGAACTTCTTCAGCGTGATGTCGTGCTCCAGAGCCCTCTTCGTCCGCACCAACGCCCCCTCCACCCACTCCACCTCTCGCAGCTTTTCCACCAGCTGGTCGGATGCCTCCCCCAAACTTAAGATTTCTTTCGTGAGTCTGTTGAAAATGTTTAAGTTCTTTAAATTGTAATTTCAACTTGAAAGTCGGTTCATTTGAGTTTACGCGATCTCTGATATATATAAAAATCTCTTCTCCAGCCAACCAAGCAACCAAACCGGCCTAACCCTCCAATCACCACACCTCCTCAAAGCCTTTCCAGGCTCCTCTGCCATGAAGGGTTCTCCTCCTTCCACCACACCTCCACTCATCAACGTCCCTTTCCTCGCTTGAGCCAGACACACCACCTCTCCCCTCCTCCTCATCCACCTCTTCAACTCCTCCCTCAGTCTGTCCACCTCCGCCAGCTCTTTCAAAGTCTGAAAAATTTGTTTGAAGCAATGATTAATATGGTTCAATAAAATACAATGACGAGTATACTACTAATTAATACTAATACTACTAATTAATACTAATACTACTAATTAATACTAATACTACTAATTAATACTAATACTACTAATTAATACTAATACTACTAATTAATACAATAATACTAACTAATTAATATAATAGTACTTATAAACGTTAGTTTAAGATAAGAAAGAGGGTTATCGTTTGGTGCCAGCTACAAGGGGGGGGGAGGAAGGGACAGACCCTGGCAAGATGACCTTCCAGAGCATGCAGAGCCCCCTTGTAATCCTCCAGGCGAAAGGACAGCTTCTCATTGGTGCGATCCCACTGCTTCAGAAAGTCCTGGCAATGGTTGTCTGTCAGTTCGTTGGCCGTGTCGATCAGTGATTGGCTGGCTGACCGCTGCTGTTGAGCTCTTTCAACCAATGACGTGCCTTCGTTGGCCCAACAAATGGGGTCTCGAGGCCTGATGGGTAAAATAAGATAATTCAAAATTCCACAAATAAATTTGAAACTATTCTTATACCTCATTCTATATTTATTGAAAATAGAAATTGAAAACTGATTAATTTCTTACACACTGTTTTGCACGTTTCCTCTGTGCACACTGCTTCCCTCGGTCATTCCTCGGCACTTTGAGAGCAACCTAAGCGGACATCATCACAGCATAACAGAAGAATTGTGACACCATTTCAAAATATGTGACAAATAATAACCAAATGCCAAAGAATTTTTCTATACACACAGGAAGCCGATATAATGGCAATTTTCATTGATCAGAAGCCCAATAAAATTTTATTAACCCTAAATGAACGTTTAGAAATAGGAAATTGTCCTAAATACGACTTACCTAGCTGCTTCGTACATTCGCATGACTGCACTACTCATCGTCTGCCGTAACTGTTTGTTCTGGCTGGAAGATGGATGAAGATATGGATCGTAGAAGCTTGTTAAAGAGAAATTTGAATTTAATGAGTGAAATTACGAAAGATTTATATTTATTGTAAACTTGATTCACCCTATTTGGCTACTTATTTCAAGCAGTTTATTGCAAATGTCTCTTTGAAAATCTCTTAGCATCTCTGCTTCCTTCGATGAATTTATCAATTTTAATCAAATAATCATTGAATTTAATTTTTTAAGTTTAATTAATAATTGTTAAAATATTTCCTTTTCTAATTTAAAAAAATGATTGGTGACAAATTGGTGAAGAATTTATTGAAGCGCCAGCTGTACCTTGATTAGATCAGGGTCCACGTCAACCACCCTCTCGATCTCTTGCCTCTTGTCCCTCACCACCAAGCATGCCAGCACTACCTCCAGAACCTTCTCACATCCATCCAAAACCCTCTCCAACCTCACTTCCTCTTTTTCCAAATCTCCAATCGATGCACCCAACTTCGCCATTTCTTTCTCAACTTCTCCCTTCCAATGGTTGACATTCTTCTCGCAATCTTCGATGCCTTTGAGACTGTCATTTTGTTTCTTGGTCATCGACGAATTAACCCCCTCGATGACTCTTCCAACGTCCGATCGGGACAACTCGGATGCTGCCTTGATGCGGTCCGATGCCTGGAAGTTGTCATTCTTGAGTACTTTCCAGTCATTCAGGGTGTACAGTCGGTCGGGTGCGTACGTGTTACGTGGCAGCAGAAACTCAAGTGTGGGCTGGCAAGACGTGAGGGTTGGCAGTTCATCGGGCAGGACGGGGCAGTGTTCCGGTGAGGGCTGGTGGTTTTGACGGAGGTTTTTGATTTCAAATTCGGACAAAGTTGAAGCAGCAGGGTGGTTGTTGGTAGAGCGGTATCTGAGAGAGAGAGGGTCGGTGAGGGCGGGTTGCGTGTAAGAACGGTCGAATTGGCCGGTAGTTGATGTTGGTGACTGTAACAGGCTTCCTCTGGCGTTTGCGTTGATCATGGCGTCTAATGCAGTAACTTAACAAAACAGTGGCTTATTTACCACAATAAATTATCAATTAAACCAAGAAGACGCTAAAGAAAATAATTAATATTTATCAAATGCACCCTCATGAATAATAATTAACAAGAAAAAGCTGAAATAATGTTGAAATAAACAAATATTATATTTAAAATATTTTATGATCTGACATGAACACGAGGCGTAAGGTTTATTAAAGATTCGCAAATTATGACAGGAGTTTTGAGAAGGCGGTTAAGTGGCCTTCTTATCGCCTGCTCGTATCGATCGGAGGTGTTTGTGTTCGAATCTCCGTGGTTACAATCGGTATGAAAATCAAAATTGAAAGAGCGAACGAAGAAGAAATGAAAGGGGATTTATTTGAGGTATTGAACCCATCTGGGATACGCTACCTTATAATTATATTCCATTGTACTCTTTTATTTTATATTTCAGAAAATAGTCTGAAATGTAATATTAATAGAATGATTTTAACAAAATTATCATTTCGAATGATAGAGTCAGTTTTAAAATATTAAAATTTTATAAATATGATTTATAAAAACTTATTAGCATATTTAAAGACCATTGAAAGTTATTTGTTTCTTTGGTTAGGTTAAAGTTGCGAGAAGCTCTTAAAATTTTAAGTCAAATCTTTTTGGAACTTTAACACTGAAACTTTCTATCATGACAAGCTTTATTCGTTACGGAAATATCATAAGAAACTTTCAAAAAGTACTCTACATTGCTAATTATTCAAATATACTTGTCCTTTACTAGCTAGTTACCTTAGTCGAAAAAGACTTTTTAACCGGTCTAAAAATATTATTTTCTAACACTAAACTATATTACAAATTTTCAATTGTTGTGTTTAAACTTTCAATTTTTCAATATTCAGGTTTCACCATTGAGCCATTCTAGAGTTTTCATTAGGACACTCTCCTCATACCAAAAGGAAATCTATTGGAATGATAGGTCCAATGAAGGAGAAGAGGTGGGACTGAAATAAATTTTATAAAAATTCAATTTTAATCAGTAAAATGAGGTTTCAATATTACATAGTTATGTTTATTTTTATTCTGCAAACTTTTGACAGATGTTCAAAAAGGTTTTGGTGGCCAACCGTGGTGAAGTGGCTTGTCGTATCATCGACACATGCAGACGCCTCGGCATAAAAACTGTCGCCATCCATTCTGACATTGACTCCAGTGCTGTACGTTTGGCCAGCATAAAACAATCAAAGCATACTAAACACCACTCCAACTAAATCACCTTTCAAACATAAAATCCTCCAAATAAAACCAAACTTCAAACTATTTAAACTTTAAATATACTTCAACCACCATTCACATCCACTGAAAAAACTCAGAATCCCTACCATGAATAAATCTCCGCAACCAGAAATTTGTGCAAATGGCAGACGAGGCTCACTACGTTGGACCAGCGCCTGTGCCGCAGTCCTACCTCAACATGGCCGCCATCCTTGAGATCGTCAAGAAGACCGGAGCTGAAGCTGTGAGTGCAGGGAGGGAGGAAGGGTGGGATGATAATGATGGTAGTGATCTTGATGATGATGATGATGCGTTTGATGAGCATAAAATGAAGTTTTTTTACAGCTATTAATGCATTGAAATTTCGAAAATAGGTCAATTTTGAAATGGCACAGATAAAGTTAGAATAATTAGGTCAGTTTTAGGACCGGTTGAGAAGTCAATGATTGGTTTAAACAATATATTAATTATTATAATTAATATTATAAAATTAATAATAATAATGAACTTGCATAAATAAAATGGGATTGCACATGACAGGTGCACCCAGGCTATGGCTTTCTGAGTGAGAACATGAAGTTTGCCAAGCTGCTGGTCAGTCTTCACTAACGTTTCATTGGTCATTGATGCCATCTTATAGCGCTAGATTCTCTGTGTAATGTTTCAACCTTTTATTTAATTCTTTTTTCCATTTCAGGAAGATGCAGGCTCGGTCTTCATCGGACCCACCTCCGCCTCCATCAGAGCCATGGGAGACAAGATTGAGTCCAAGAGGTTTCCATCCATCCATCCATCCATCCATCCATCCATCCATCCATCCATCCATCCATCCATCCACCCATCCATCCATCCATCCATCCATCCATCCATCCATCCATCCATCCATCCATCCAACCAACCAACCATTCATTAATTTTTTTGTTTATCCATCTATCATGAAGATAATTATGTTTAGTAATTCTACTCAAAGGGGCCCTAATTAAATAGAGCATCACCTCCTCCAGAGTGGCTCTGAAGGCGAAGGTGAACATGATTCCAGGCTTCGATGGCGAGGTCTTGGACGAGAACATGGCTGTCAAGGTCGCCAATGATATTGGTGAGGCGCTTCACTTTAAATTATTTTGTTTTATTCGAAAATTAAATCACATTAAATTATAGACATATTATTTGTAAAATAATAATTTAGCTTCTTTTATAATTTTCACGCACACAAAACCACACAGGCTACCCAGTGATGATCAAGGCATCGGCTGGTGGAGGAGGGAGGGGCTTGAGGATCGCTTGGAATGATAAGGAGTGCAGGTTCACTTGGAGATGCTCAACTATTTTCTTATTCATGATCTTTTAATATGCTGTGTTATATTGAAAATGTATTATGATTTAATATTAAATTTTTTACAATTTTAATTGAGGATTTAATTTTAATTTTGAAATTTCATGAATATATATTTTGTAATTCATTATTTAGAAAGTCTTGTATGTATCGTTTAATATTTGCTCTTGAAAACTAGAAAACGATATTTTTGTACTTAAGCGTTCTTTTTATTTACCTAATTTTATGCATAAACTTTAGGCGATCTATTTCAAAGATAGGGGTATCCAAAATCTAGTTCATGATCATCATCGCCATTGTCATCATAATCACCACCATCATCATCAACATCATCATCATAACTACCATCATCATCCTCACCACTCTCGCCATCATCATCACCACCACACCAGGTCCTCCTTCAAGATCTCAAAGACGGAGGCTCTCTCCACATATGGAGACGACCGCATGCTCATCGAGAAGTACATAGACAACCCCAGACACATCGAGGTTGTCACGCACACACACACACACATACACACACACAAACACACACACATACAAACACACACACACACACACAAACACACACACATACAAACACACACACACACACACAAAGATACACACAAACACACATACACACACAGGTACAGGTATTGTGTGATCAGCATGGTAATGCGATTCACTTGAATGAGAGAGAATGTTCCATTCAGAGGAGGAATCAGAAGGTGATTGAGGAGGCTCCCAGGTGAGTGGTGGTTGTGGTAGTGGTGGTTGTGGTAGTGATGGTTGTGGTGGTGGTGGTTGTGGTAGTGGTGGTGGTGGTTGTGGTGGTGATGGTGGTAGTTGTAGTAGTGGTGGTGGTGGTTGTGGTGGTGATGGTTGTGGTGATGGTGGAAGAGGGGAGGGGCTTTTTTTCCCCTCATTAAAATCTAGTTTCTCTCACCCTCACCCTTGAACATGTTTTTCCACATTTCTTCACTGTCCGTTCCTTACCCCCCTCCCTTCCCTTACCTCCCTCCCCTTCACTCTTCCTTCCATCCCCCCAAATTGAAGAAAGGTGACAGCACTACTAACTACATTACACACACCAAATAAAATCAATTTTAAAATATACCGTCGATAAGTAGGAGTTGATCAACAATCAGGAATAACTTGCCATGACTGTAAATAATCGAAGAAACTGATGTTGTAGGCTGTTCTGGCACCCACACAAACTTCCTCCTTTCCATGTCTTCAAGTGCCTGCCGCACGATCTTGCTTGCGTGCCCGATGAGGCTGATCGTGCGGTGGTTTCCACGTTTTGTCGAATCTCTTTTTAGGAATCACGACTGCCAGTGACCACCAGTGACTGCCAGTGACTGCCAGTGACCACCAGTGACTGCCAGTGACTGCCAGTGACTTCGTTAAAGGCTCGGAAACTGACCGAATGTCCATATCTTGTTGCAGATCTGAATAGTTTGACCTTCGCTGTCTTCTATGCCGTCGTCGATTCCAGTTGCTTTCGTGTCTTTGCTTCCGCAACAGCTGCTCGAGTCACACTTTTGAAACGCCTGTTTCTTGTTCTTCTCTTGCTATTCGGCCATGGATTGTCAAGAACGCTTTGTAGTGAAGCCGTGTATTAAAGCGATTACTGGCGTCTCTCTGTTCTCTATGTTTCTACATGCGTCTTTTTAAGCTTTCTTTCCTTCTTAAACAGAACATCTTTGTTTCCATTCGTTGTGTGTAGTATAGTTGTTAGAGCTGTTACCTGTCTTTGATTTTGGCGATGGAGGGAAGAGGGAGAAAAAGTGAAGTAAAAGTGAGTTGAAGACAATGAAGTGGTGCGGAAAGGGGAGGGTGGAGGTTTAAAGAGGCGAGTGTGGGTGAGGAAAACGAGATTATAATGAGGAAAGGTGAGGGAATTAAAAAGCCTCTTCGCGCAGACCTCCAACACACACACACACAAACAAAAACACACACATACACACATACACACATACACACACACACACACACACACACACACACACACACACACACACACACACACACACACACACACACACACACACACACACACACACACACACACACACACACACAAAGCACCTTTCTGGATGCGGAGACACGGGCACAGATGGGAGCGCAGGCGGTGATGCTGGCGAAGTCTGTGGGATACTCGTCTGCCGGTGTGTTCATGTGGCGCTTCATTTACTTGGAGTTTAAAAGGCGTATTTGAAATGTTGTTATTTCATTGTGTGTTTCCTTTCAGGGACCGTGGAGTTCTTGGTTGATTCGAAGAGAAAGTTCTACTTCCTTGAAATGAACACCCGTCTGCAGGTGATTGATCATCCATGCATCCATCCATGCATCCATCCATCTATTTATCCATCCATCCATCTATCCATCCATGCATCCATCCATCCATCTATGCATGCATCCATCCATCCATGCATCCATCCATCCATGCATGCATGCATCCATCTAACTCTGCATCCATCCATGCATGCATCCATTCATGCCTCAGGTGGAGCATCCGATAACCGAATGCATCACAGGCATCGACATTGTACACCAGATGATCAGGTCCGCCAAGGGTTTGTCTCTCTCTTCTCTTAAATGCCTCCCATCCATATACAAAATGTGTATTGTATTGTATGTTAGTGAGGTGTATACTTAATATACAATATACAACTCACTAGCATGCATTGCAACTACATAATGGCATGAAGTACACTTATGTATTTAACAAAATAACTTTATTATTCATCGCCTGACAGACGCAGGTCATGTTAACATTATTATACTGATACGCTAATGTTTTCAAGATATACAATAAAATGGAATAAGAATCAATCAATCAATCAATCACTAATAATTTGTATAGCGCCCTTTACTAAGCGAACAAAAGCGCTCAGCCATCACGTCCCAAACAAGTACGTCTTCAGGCCTCGACGGAAAGTTATGAGTGACTTAGTTGAAGTTAAAGAAGAAGGTAAAGAATTCCATAAAAGAGGACCACAGTAAGAAAAAGAACGTTTAGCAAAAGAGTGTTTAACTGGAAAACGAAAAGAACGATTAAAGGTGGATGATCTTAGACCAGATTTAGGGGGTTGTTTAATTAGATTTTTAAGATAGATTGGAGCATTACAGTTATGAATTTTAAACATATTTAGGCATATTTTAAAAGTCACTCTAGATCTCAAAGGTAGCCAATGTAACAAACGAAGATAAGGAGAAATATGAGAAAACTTAGGAGCACGAGCAACAAGACGAGCAGCACAATTGAAGGTTTTATTTAGAGGAGCCAAAGTAGTATTAGGGAGACCATAGTAAAGAGAGTTGCAATAATCAATCCTGGACAGAACTAGAGAAGATACAAGAAGTTGTAGGGTAGGATCATCGAGAAAAGGAAGAAGCTGTTTAATACGACGAATGTGGAAGTAGCAAGATTTAGAGACAGATAGAATTTGAGGAGCTAAAGACAAGTTAGAATCAAAAATAAAACCAAGGCTACGAATAGAAGATGAAGGGTTTAGAGAGAGTGAAGAGGGGGGAGGCAAAACTAAAGAAGGAAGAGATAGTAAAGACTTTGATTTTTTATTGAAATATATGAGTTCAAATTTGTCCGGATTAAGTTTGAGAAACATAGAAGAAGCCCAAGAGATTATAGATTGAAGACAGAGAGTTATTTTATCAACAGTAAGGTCAAGAGAAGAGTCAGTAAAAGATGTATAAATATAGGAGTCGTCAGCATAAATTTGACTGTTTAGAGAAGATGACGAAATAATATTAGGTAGTTCCGAGGTATAAAGAATAAAAAGTAAGGGACCAAGAATTGAGCCCTGTGGAACACCATAAGATAAAGAAACAGAAGAAGAACGAGAAGATTCAATTGATACATAGGAAGTTCGCTCAGAAAGGTAGGATTTAAGCCAGATAAGAGAGGAACCAGAAATATTAAAGGAAGAGTCTAAAACATTTAATAAAAGCGTATGGTCGACAGTGTCAAAAGCAGCTGAAAAGTCAAGGCATAAAAGAAGAGAAGAGGCATTAGAATCAGAAGTTAAAATAAGGTCATTATAGAGTTTAAGTAAAGCAGTTTCAGTGGAGTGGCCAATTCTGAAACCAGATTGAGAGGAAGGAAGAAGTGAGTTTTTTTCTAGATAGAAGGTTAATTGTTGAGAAATAACTTTTTCAAGGACCTTAGAAAGAAAGGAAATGTTAGATACAGGTCTATAACTGGATAAGGATGCAGGATCAAGAGAAGGCTTCTTAATTGTAGGAATAATAAATGAAGATTTGAGGGCAGACGGAAATTTAGATGTAGACAAAGATAAGTTAACCAAATCCAGAACAATAGGATAGAATAAAAAAGAGAGTTCTTTAAAAAGGGTTGTAGGAATAAGATCTAGAGAACAAGAAGTGGGAGACATAGAATTAATTATATTTGTAAGATGGTCCAATGTGACAGGAGAAAAGGATGATAATGATTCAGAAGTGAACTTAGTAAAAGATGGTGTAGGCCTATTATAAGACGAAGATCTAATATATGATATTTTATTAGTTAGAAATTCAAGATAGTCATCAGGAGAGAAAGATGGAGGAGGAGAGTTTTTATGTAAAAGTTTAGATAAAGAAGACCACCTATTTTTAGAATTGGAGGAAGAGATAATAGAATTTCTTAAAAACGAAGAGTGTTTATTAAAAAGGAGAGTACGATAAGAAGAGAAACAATTTTGCCATTTATTCAAACAGGATACAGAGAGAGTAGATCGATAAATTCGTTCATACTTGCGAACTAGTCGCTTAGAAGTCATGCACTCACAATCATACCATGGGGATTTTTTAGAGATTAGACGATACCGGAAAGTTTTAAATGGAGCAAAAATATCTAAAAGGGAAGATAGAGTAAGATTGAAATTATCCATAAAACTATCCACATCAGTAAAAGATTTAGAGCAAAAGTCAGAAGAAAGAAAGCATTTAGTAAAATTTATTTTATCAAAATTAGACCAAGAGCGCTTAACAATAGAAGAGGGGAAGTTAGAAAAAGGCTGAGCAAGAGATAATTTAAAAGATATAAAGTAGTGGTCAGTAAAGTGGAGTGGAATAGATGTTAAGTCATTAATTTTGCTATAATTAGAAGAAATTACAAAGTCAAGAGTATTACCAAGAGCATGAGTAGGAAAATTACAGTTTTGAGATAAATTAAAAAGAGAAAGAATTTCAAGAAACTTAGCAACATAGAAATCAGAAGGTTTATTACTAGAGATATTAAAGTCTCCAAGAATAAAAAATGGACAAGATAAAGAATAAAGGAATTCAGAGAGATTATGAAAATCCTCTAAAAATTGAGGTAAGGAACTATTAGGAGGTCTATATATAGCAATTAAATTAAATTTGAAAGAAGAAAGCTTAACAGTAGTAAAAAGGCATTCAAAGGAAGAAAAATGAACAGAAGAGTCAACAGAGATAGAATACAAGGACTTAAGTAAAATACAGATACCACCATATGAAGAGTGTCGAGGAGAAAGAGGGTTAGTTGAGGCCGAGCAAGTTCAACAAAGGAAAAACCAGTAGGAGTAGAAGCAATAACTGAGGGTGATGAAGCAGATTCGTGCCAAGTTTCAGTTAAAATAAAAAAGTCTAAAGAGTTAGAAGTAATTAGATCAGAGATATAGAGTGACTTATTATTAAGTGATCTTGTGTTTAGGAGGCCAAACTTTAAATTAGTGTTTTTAGAGATAATATTATTGAAGTTAACTTTATTATTATTATCATTATTTTTTTTATTTTTATTATTATCAGAATTTTTATGATAAATTAATTTAGAAGATTTTTTATTAATAATAGAATTTAATTTATAATTCAATTGTGTGTTAGTAGTTTTATCTAGGTTAGGATTAGGGTTAGAAAGGATAAGCTTTTCATTTTTTTTATAATTTCTAATAAATTTATGGTCTAAGATCTGTAAATTAAAAGCCCTACGTCTTACACTACTTTTAGGAAGTTTAGCGAAAGAAGAGAGTTCAATTAAAAAGTCCCTAGAATACATAATAGAATGGCAATTAGGAAAGAAAAAAATTTAAATTTATAAAAAAAATACTATTCCACTCATAAAAAACCGTCTAGCCATCAGCAATACAACAAGAATGTATTATTTCATCGTATTAAAAATAAAAATAAAAATATTTGTACAATTTTTATTATTAATCACTATCATCATCACCACCACCACAGGCCACAAACTGCTGCACGAGCAGAAGGACATTCCAGTGCACGGATGGGCCTTCGAGTGCCGAGTGTACGCCGAGGTGGGTGTATGTGTGTGTGGTTGAATGAGTGTACGCCGAGGTGGGTGTATGTGTGTGTGGTTGGATGAGTGTACGCCGAGGTGGGTGTATGTGTGTGTGGTTGGATGAATGGGTGGATGGATGTGTGAATGTGTGTGTGGTTGGATGAGTGGGTGGATGGATGGGTGGATGTGTGGATGGATGAGTGAATGGGTAGATTGGATTGATTGGTGGGCGGATGAATTGGTGGATGGATGGATGAATTCCTAGATAGCATCTTGTAGATGTCTTTCATGCTGCTTCCAGGACCCGTACAAGAACTTCGGCATTCCATCAATCGGCAGACTCAGCAGATACTCCGAACCCACTCACCTCCCAGGGGTCTTCATCTTCATCATCATCAGGATTATCATCGTCTTCATCATCATCATCGTCGTCGTCGTCATTGTCATTATCATCATCGTCATCATCATCGTCGTCATCATCATCATCATCATCGTCGTCGTCATCGTCATCATCAACAACAACATAATCAGGTGAGGTGTGACAGTGGTATCACGGAGGGTACAGACATCAGCATCTACTATGACTCAATGATCTGCAAGGTTTATTCTTCTGCCCATTTATCCATCCATCCATCCATCCATCCATCCATCCATCCATCCATCCATCCATCCATCCACTCACCACCACTAGCCCCTCAATAATCAACCACACAACAATACCACCAATCCCCACTAACCAACTAACTAATTAAACAACCAACCAACCAAATGTCCACTCCTTGCACCACCCAGCCACACCGTCCCACCATCCTTTCTACCATCCTTCCCGCCATCCTTCCTACCATCCTTCCCACTATCCTTCCCACCAGCTGGTGACTTACGCCAAGACCAGAGACGACGCCTTGGCGATAATGGCAAAGGCGCTCGACTCGTACGTCATCAGAGGCCTCAAGCACAACATCCCCCTCCTCAGAGACATCATCACCGAGGAGAGGTGCTCATGATGATGATGATTATCGTGGTGGCGGTGATGATGATGGTGGTGGTGGTTATTGTGGTGGGGAGGGGGGTGGGGGTGATGATGTTGATGTTTATGGTGATGTTGAGGGTGATTGCGATGATGCTTTTTTTTATAATGATGGTGATGATCATCATCAACACCACCACAGGTTCGTCAAGGGCAACATCAACACCAAGTACCTGCCCGAGGTCTACCCCGAAGGATTCAAAGGTGGGATGTTATTGTTGTCTTGTGGGTTGCAGTGGCGCGAATTCTTGTGGTCCTACTGATAATGATGTTGTTCTTCATTGGGTTTTGATGAGGGTGATGATGATGATGATGGTGATGATGATGATGATGGTGCTGTACGGTTGTACACGTGTTGTGCAGGAAAGCAACTGAATGAGGAGGATGAAGAGAAGTTGGTTGCCATAGCAGCGTGTGTCAAGGCGAAGACTGACCTCAACCAATACTAGTCAGTTGCTTGCTTGTGGTGTTGAATTGCTAATTTATGCATACGTTAATTTATGCGCATAACTTACAGTGTGTATTCCTTCATCAGGGTATCTGAGCAACCTTTAATGCCTTTGTCAATTCAATTTTCCATCCAGCCATTCATCCATGCATGCATGGACCAACAAATTTGTCCATCTATCCACCCATCCATGTATCCCCCTATGCATCCACCCATGCATGCATTCAGCCATGCAAACATCCACACATGCATCCACCCATGCATCCACACATTCATCCACCCATGCATCCACACATGCATCCACCCATGCATCCACCCATGCATCCACACATGCATCCACACATGCATCCACCCATGCATCCACCCATGCATCCACACATGCATCCACACATGCATCCACACATGCATCCACACATGCATCCACCCATGCATCCAAAAATCTATTCATGCATCAATTCATGCATCAATTCATGCATCAATTCAGTGGCAGCTCTAAAGATCAGCACACCTCGTGGTCACTGAAGACACAAATACATGGAAAGATCCAGAATGTCTCTGTAGCCCTGGAAGACGGAAGCTTTCATGTGTGTGTGTTTGTGTGTGTGTGTGTGTGTGTGTGTTTGTGTGTGTGTGTGTGTGTGTGTGTGTGTGTGTGTGTGTGTGTGTGTGTGTGTGTGTGTGTGTGTGTGTGTGTGTGTGTGTGTGTGTGTGTGTGTGTGTGTGTGTGTGTGTGTGTTCTACCCCTTCTTACAAAGAGTGACACCACTGACAAGCAGGTGAGGGTGGCAGGCAGCAAAGACCTGGTGGTGGGTGGAGATTTCAACCTCTCATCCGCTCTCCTCAACCTCCACATCAACGGAGACTTCGAACAGTTTCAGGTTCGTCATCATCATCATCATCATCATAATCACCATTACCATTACCATCATTATTAACGTCATTGTTATCATCATCATAATCATAGTAAGCATTATCATCATCACCATCATCATCATCATCATCATCATCACCATCATCATCATCATCATCATCATCACCATCATCATCATCATCATCATCATCATTATCATCACGAACAGCTCATGAATAAGGGGGTGTCACACGTACAGCTGCAGTACCAGGGAACAGTGGTGAGTGCAGCTTGTTGACGTCAGCATTTGTACGCCATCTCTCTTAACTTTTTTCATTTCTCCATTCACTCCCACTCATGCCACTCCCACTCACACACACCCCATCACACCTCCCACACAGCCACTACCCGCAACCTACCCTCTCCCCAACACACCCCACCCACCCAACTAACAGTTCAAGGTCTCAATCGTAGACTCGCACGTGGGTGCGTTAGAGGCGCACATGCCGTTGAAAAGCAGCCACCTGGAGGCTGGCATGGTGGTCGCCCCCATGAGCGGAATGGTCAAGTCCGTTGCCGTCGCCATTGGAGATTTGGTGCGTGGGAGGTGAGGGGAGGTGGAGGGGGGGGTGGTAGGGGGGCAGAGTTTGACTGGGTGATGGGAAGAGGGTGAGTGGTGTGAGATGGGTACGTGGATGGGTGTGGATGGGTGTGGATGGGTGTGGATGGGTTGTGGATGGGTACATAGATGGGTTGTGGATGGTACTTGTGCGGGTAGTGAATTGTAGGGTAGTTTGTGGGTGGCAGACGATGCATAGGTTGTGCGCGGGTGCATGGGGAATTTGGAAATGGTGTGAGGGGGTAGGTGGAAAGATAGTCGATGAGGTGTGGTGCTGGTTGTTCAGGAAATGTTTTATTTCATCGAGAAAGACACCACAAAAGACGCCAAAATAACACTCCAACACACGAACGACCTACCTTCCACAGGTGTCGGAGGGCCAGGAGGTGCTGGTGCTGGAGGCGATGAAGATGCAGAACTCTCTAGTGGCTGCTATACAGGGCAAGGTTGCTGGGGGAGGGGGGGGGATGGTGGTAGGGGGGGAGTGGAGATGGTGGAGGAGGGGGGGATGGTGGTAGGGGGGGAGTGGAGATGGTGGAGGAGGGGGGGATGGTGGTAGGGTGGAGAAAGAGAGTGAGGGAGGATGGAAAGCTAGAAGAGTGCATGTTCTATTGTATTAACTTCCAAACTACTCCACCCACATTCCACCACCACCACCACCACCACCACGACCACCACGACGACGAGCAGGTGAAGAAGATCAACGTCAAGGTGGGCGAGACAGTGGGAGCAGACGACATCCTGGTCGAGATGGATTAGGCGCCAAATCATCGATGACGTAATCAAGCGTTCTCCTTCGGTCATTAGTTGTAGCATTTACTTTTATTGTTTTGGTTTTTGTTGTTGTTGTGTTGTTGTTTTTCTTGTTGTGCTTTTGTTGTTGTGTTGTTTTGTTGTGACGGTTGTTTGTGTATTCTGCGGCAAATGAAAATGAAGATGAATAGAAAGATAAAATAGAAAAAAGAATCTGAATTATTTTTGTTTTTTTATTTTGACGTTGATGATGGTGAGGATGATGATTATGATGATGATGGGGATGATGATGATGATGATTAAATGTATTCTGTTCGCCTAATTAATGCGAGAAGTAATTGTAATTTCCATTCAAGTATAAGATTTTTCACTTACCTTTATATAATATATAATATTTTGAATTCTTTTTTCATGAAAAATGGCTTTTAATCACATTTTTTTACATTTGATCATGTGAACTGATTAATTAGAAAATTTTGAAGTTATTGTATAAATTGTATGAAACTTTCATCCTTATACTAACCACTAATCCACAATGCTTCGGATCACCATTCATGTATCTCTACAGTTTTGATGTTAGCTAAAAAAATGAGTTTGAATTTCAAATAAAATATTTGGCCTTTTTTTCCATTTTACAGATGCACATTAAATACGTTACTTTAGTTTAATTTATTAATTTTTCAAATTAAAAAAATGATATAAAAAGTGTTCTAGCTTGTTTTTTTATCCAGGCTTCAAGAACAGAGCACCAAGAATGTAGATTAGAAAGATGCTTAATACGAGCTACCCTTCACATCATCTCAATAATAAAGAATAATAAGGAAGAAACAATTTTTTCCAACTACATTAATCCTAATAAATAATTTTTTTCCCAGTTTTTCATGCCCTCCAACCGACTAAGCCAGGCAAAAAAAATAAATTATGTAATATTACTTCAAAGTCCCACTCAGTCTTTGACGCAGTAGATAGATCTTTAAATTATAAACATTGTCAATTTTTTGTAATCTTTCGTCAAATATTTTTCTCTCGTCTCGTTATGTGTTTAAGTGATAAAGTGAAACATTTTGCATAACTTTTCGTCTCTTCAATTCCAGGTAAACAATCTTGTAAGGTTTGCAATCACAATCTTTCCATTTAAATGTTAAATAATATATCACTCAAAGAAAATCTCTGTAAAGATGTAAAATCTTTATCAAATATACCATCATAGAATAACTATTTTTGGTTATATTCATATATATATAGTTATAAATTGTTGATATAACCTTTATAGAGGGAAAATAGATACATCTTATTATTAAAACCTCCATAAAAGCTCCAGGTGCTTGCCATGGACGGCCACACTTCAGAAGAACACAATGGAAAAAGTGATCATGTGAAAATAATTGAAAACGGATCAGCTGAAGCTGAAACAGCTGATAATGATGGAAGGGAAAATAACCTACTCACAAAAGCAAGCAGCTTAGTAAATACAAATAAAATAATCCCAGAAGATAAAACAGACTTCAGCAACTATTCCGGAATCAGTAACAAACCCCTGAAAAGTGACACTGCAGGCAAGAGTGACAATGCTGCAATGAGGAGTGATGGCAAGAAGGAAGATTTGATCTCTTCGGCGTTTGACCATTTTTGCTCGTGCAACTCCTTCAAGGGCATCATGGACGCCTTCCGGAACCTCTGCACACAGGCTGGTGCCACCCAACTGCAAGGACTCGACGTGTACAGACACCTGAGCAGAACTGTCAGGTGCATTCTGGAGTTCTATTAATCTTTATCAATTTTACATAAATTATATGCAGAAATTCAAATATCTTGGAGATAATAGCTTTAAGAGATTGTAATCTTCTATTTCCAAATAATTTTCGTCTGTTTGAAATCAATAAGATTCACAATAAATATTCTTTTCACCCAGCCACACCCATGATGGGTGGTTCAAAAAGCACCTCCTTCCCAACCACCAAACCAATTATTTCTGACCCTCTCTAACCATCAAACCAATGATTTCTGACCCTCCCACCCACCAAACCAATCATTTCTGACTCTCCCCAACCACCAAACCAATTATTTCTGACCCTCTTTAACCACCAAACCAATTATTTCTGACTCTCCCCAACCACCAAACCAATCATTTTTGACCCTCTTTAACCACCAAACCAATTATTTCTGACCCTCTCTAACCACCAAACCAATTATTTCTGACCCTCTCTAACCACCAAACCAATCATTTCTGACCCTCTCTAACCACCAAACCAATCATTTCTGACCCTCCCCAACCACCAAACCAATCATTTCTGACCCTCTCTAACCACCAAACCAATTATTTCTGACTCTCCCTAACCACCAAACTAATTATTTCTGACTCTCCCTAACCACCAAACCAATCATTTCTGACCCTCTCTAACCACCAAACCAATTATTTCTAACCCTCTCTAACCACCAAACCAATTATTTCTGACTCTCTCTAACTACCAAACCAATTATTTCTGACCCTCTCTAACCACCAAACCAATTATTTCTGACCCTCTCTAACCACCAAACCAATTATTTCTGACCCTCTCTAACCACCAAACCAATTATTTCTGACCCTCTCTAACCACCAAACCAATTATTTCTGACCCTCTCTAACCACCAAACCAATTATTTCTGACCCTCTCTAACCACCAAACCAATTATTTCTGACCCTCTCTAACCACCAAACCAATTATTTCTGACCCTCTCTAACCACCAAACCAATTATTTCTGACCCTCTCTAACCACCAAACCAATTATTTCTGACCCTCTCAAACCACCAAACCAATTATTTCTGACCCTCTCTAACCACCAAACCAATTATTTCTGACCCTCTCTAACCACCAAACCAATTATTTCTGACCCTCTCTAACCACCAAACCAATTATTTCTGACCCTCTCTAACCACCAAACCAATTATTTCTGACCCTCTCTAACCACCAAACCAATTATTTCTGACCCTCTCCAACCACCAAACCAATTATTTCTGACCCTCTCTAACCACCAAACCAATTATTTCTGACCCTCTTTAACCACCAAACCAATCATTTCTGACCCTCTCTGACCACCAAACTAATTATTTCTGACCCTCCCTAACCACCAAACCAATCATTTCTGACCCTCCCTAACCACCAAACCAATTATTTCTGACCCTCCCCAACCACCAAACCAATCATTTCTGACCCTCTCTAACCACCAAACCAATGATTTCTGACCCTCTCTAACCACCAAACCAATTATTTCTGACCCTCTCTAACCACCAAACCAATTATTTCTGACCCTCTCTAACCACCAAACCAATTATTTCTGACCCTCTCTAACCACCAAACCAATCATTTCTGACCCTCCCTAACCACCAAACCAATTATTTCTGACCCTCCCCAACCACCAAACCAATCATTTCTGACCCTCTCTAACCACCAAACCAATGATTTCTGACCCTCTCCAACCACCAAACCAATCATTTCTGACCCTCCCTAACCACCAAACCAATTATTTCTGACCCTCTCTAACCACCAAACCAATTATTTCTGACCCTCTCTAACCACCAAACCAATTATTTCTGACCCTCTCTAACCACCAAACCAATCATTTCTGACCCTCCCTAACCACCAAACCAATTATTTCTGACCCTCCCCAACCACCAAACCAATCATTTCTGACCCTCTCTAACCACCAAACCAATGATTTCTGACCCTCTCCAACCACCAAACCAATCATTTCTGACCCTCCCTAACCACCAAACCAATTATTTCTGACCCTCTCTAACCACCAAACCAATTATTTCTGACCCTCTCTAACCACCAAACCAATGATTTCTGACCCTCTCTAACCACCAAACCAATTATTTCTGACCCTCTCTAACCACCAAACCAATTATTTCTGACCCTCTCTAACCACCAAACCAATCATTTCTGACCCTCCCTAACCACCAAACCAATTATTTCTGACCCTCCCCAACCACCAAACCAATCATTTCTGACCCTCTCTAACCACCAAACCAATGATTTCTGACCCTCTCTAACCACCAAACCAATCATTTCTGACCCTCTCTAACCACCAAACCAATCATTTCTGACCCTCTCTAACCACCAAACCAATCATTTCTGACCCTCTCTAACCACCAAACCAATCATTTCTGACCCTCCCTAACCACCAAACCAATTATTTCTGACCCTCTCTAACCACCAAACCAATCATTTCTGACCCTCCCTAACCACCAAACCAATAATTTCTGACCCTGTCTAACCACCAAACCAATTATTTCTGACCCTCTCTAACCACCAAACCAATTATTTCTGACCCTCTCTAACCACCAAACCAATTATTTCTGACCCTCCCCAACCACCAAACCAATCATTTCTGACCCTCTCTAACCACCAAACCAATGATTTCTGACCCTCTCCAACCACCAAACCAATCATTTCTGACCCTCCCTAACCACCAAACCAATTATTTCTGACCCTCTCTAACCACCAAACCAATTATTTCTGACCCTCTCTAACCACCAAACCAATGATTTCTGACCCTCTCTAACCACCAAACCAATTATTTCTGACCCTCTCTAACCACCAAACCAATTATTTCTGACCCTCTCTAACCACCAAACCAATCATTTCTGACCCTCCCTAACCACCAAACCAATTATTTCTGACCCTCCCCAACCACCAAACCAATCATTTCTGACCCTCTCTAACCACCAAACCAATGATTTCTGACCCTCTCCAACCACCAAACCAATCATTTCTGACCCTCCCTAACCACCAAACCAATTATTTCTGACCCTCTCTAACCACCAAACCAATTATTTCTGACCCTCTCTAACCACCAAACCAATTATTTCTGACCCTCTCTAACCACCAAACCAATCATTTCTGACCCTCCCTAACCACCAAACCAATTATTTCTGACCCTCCCCAACCACCAAACCAATCATTTCTGACCCTCTCTAACCACCAAACCAATGATTTCTGACCCTCTCCAACCACCAAACCAATCATTTCTGACCCTCCCTAACCACCAAACCAATTATTTCTGACCCTCTCTAACCACCAAACCAATCATTTCTGACCCTCCCTAACCACCAAACCAATAATTTCTGACCCTGTCTAACCACCAAACCAATTATTTCTGACCCTCTCTAACCACCAAACCAATTATTTCTGACCCTCTCTAACCACCAAACCAATCATTTCTGACCCTCTCTAACCACCAAACCAATCATTTCTGACCCTCTCTAACCACCAAACCAATCATTTCTGACCCTCTCTAACCACCAAACCAATCATTTCTGACCCTCCCTAACCACCAAACCAATTATTTCTGACCCTCTCTAACCACCAAACCAATCATTTCTGACCCTCCCTAACCACCAAACCAATAATTTCTGACCCTGTCTAACCACCAAACCAATTATTTCTGACCCTCTCTAACCACCAAACCAATTATTTCTGACCCTCTCTAACCACCAAACCAATCATTTCTGACCCTCTCTAACCACCAAACCAATCATTTCTGACCCTCTCTAACCACCAAACCAATCATTTCTGACCCTCCCTAACCACCAAACCAATTATTTCTGACTCTCCCTAACCACCAAACCAATCATTTCTGACCCTCCCTAACCACCAAACCAATAATTTCTGACCCTGTCTAACCACCAAACCAATTATTTCTGACCCTCTCTAACCACCAAACCAATTATTTCTGACCCTCTCTAACCACCAAACCAATCATTTCTGACCCTCTCTAACCACCAAACCAATCATTTCTGACCCTCCCCAACCACCAAACCAATCATTTCTGACCCTCTCTAACCACCAAACCAATCATTTCTGACCCTCCCCAACCACCAAACCAATTATTTCTGACCCTCTCTAACCACCAAACCAATTATTTCTGACCCTCTCTAACCACCAAACCAATTATTTCTGACCCTCTCTAACCACCAAACCACACTCTTTCAACCTCTCATGACCACCCAACCACAAGCACACCTCTCCGACCAACAGGTCCTGGAAGGCCGACAACTTGTGGTCTCGTCTGGACAAGAAACTTTCGTCTGTTGAGTACGCGCAAACTGCCAAGACAAAGGAGCTCAATGTGCGTGAAGGGGAAAGGGTCAACAAGTTGAGAGTTGAACATTCATACAGTCTAAAAGACAATGAAGTTCACAATGTATACTGTATACTAAATGCATACTAACAAACTTAATAAAAACATACTTTATTCCAACATTCTGAATACTAACCTACCACACACCAACACACCATACATTTTGTATACTTACAGGCTTCGTAACAGCCTCCCTAGCACCCTCTCTCACTGTTTGACACACCAGGTGCTGGTGGTGGGCTGTGGTCCATGTGGTTTGCGCATGGGCATTGAGGGGGCGTTGCTGGGGCAGAGGGTGCTGATGCTCGAGAAGAGGGAGGCCTTCACGCGCAACAACGTCCTTCACCTTTGGTCCTTCCTCATCCACGACCTCAAGGCCCTCGGAGGGAAACTTCTTTTTGGCAGATTCTGCTCCGGAGCCATCGATCACATCTGTGCGTGTCTTCATTGCTTCATCTTTGTTGCTTTTGTATCTTGGCTTTAACATACTGGTTTGGTTTTGGGGTTTACAGCATTAGGTAATGGGTCACTTTGAAGATTATTCAGTGGTTAAGTAAGAAGTTATCCCCAAGAAGCATCAAGCAACTTCAACACACAAACACACACACATACACACACACACATACACACACACACACACACACACACACACACACACACACACACACACACACACACACACACACACACACACACACACACACACACACTCACAAACACAAACACACACACACACACACATACACACACAGGCATACGGACACTGCAATGCATTCTACTGAAAGTGGCTCTTCTTCTAGGGGTGGAGGTGCATGTGGGGGTGGAGTACCTGGATATGGTGGAGCCAAAGGGAGAAGGGGAGGGTGAGTGGGTGGTGTTTTTTGTGGGTGGGTGTGCTAGTTGGGGATATGTAGGGCTCGGGTGGATGGGGGATTGGGGTGAGCGTAGAAGGATGAGTTGGAGGTGGAGCAAGTTGGGTTAATAATGATTAGATGGAGGGTAGATGGAGTGGTTTTCAATTCATGGTGGTTATGGTGGTTGAGCGGAACAGGCATTTCAGGACACTTCCAACCCCCATTCCCACTCCCCCACCAATTCCTTCTCACACTTCCTCACCAACCTTCCTCCCCCCCACACTTCTCCACCAACTCCTTTCCCCACCACCAACCCCCCTCCCCACACTCCCCCACCAAAGGCTGGAAGGTACATTGCCAACCCCTCCCTGCACCCCTGCGCCACTGCACCTTCAACGTCTGTGTGTCTGCCGATGGCAGGAGGAATACTATGCTACGTGCGTTCTTTGTTGATCATTATCATCATCGTCGTCGTCGTAGCCTTTGTTATCGTCGTCATCATATATATCTTACTTTCTGTCTTCATTCAATTCGATTTGATTTGCATCACTTTGGTTACTGCCACAACACACAAGCGTTTCCTCCTCCTCCTCCTCCTCCTCCTCCGCCTGCAGAGTTCAAGAGGCTCGAGTTCAGGGGCAAGTTGGCGATCGCCATAACGGCGAACTTCGTCAACAACAACACCACACAAGAGGCCGCCGTCGAGGAAATCTCCGGTGGGTTCGGAAGGCAGGCTTGGTGCTTCGGGCGTAGGAGGGAGATGCCAAGGCAGTTTGACTTCCGTTGTGGGACACCAAAGGGCTTCGATAAACAGCCACAACCACTTGAAAACACAAGCACACACATACACACACACACACACACACACACACACACACACACACACACACACACACACACACACACACACACACACACACACACACACACACACACACACACACACACACACACACACACACACACACACACACACACACACACACACACACACACACACACACACACACACACACACACACACACACACACACACACACACACACATACACACACACACACACACATACACACACACACACACACACACAGGCGTTTCGTACATCTTCAAGCAGTCATTCTTCCAGCAGTTGTGCAAGGAAACGGGAATAGACTTGGAAAACATTGTGTACTACAAGGTGCGCTTGATTAATAATAATAATAATAATAATAACTTGTTATTATTTATTTATTTGTTATTATTATATAATAATTTGAAGGATGAGACGCACTACTTCGTGATGACGGCCAAGAAGCACAGTCTGCTGCTGAAGAAGGTGTTGCTGAAGGTGGGTGGGGAGGGGTGTTGTGTGTGGAGGTGGGTGGGGAGAAGTGTTGTGTGTGGAGGTGGGTGGGGAGGGGTGTTGTGTGTGGAGGTGGGTGGGGAGGGGTGTTGTGTGGAGGTGGGTGGGGAGGGGTGTTGTGTGGAGGTGGGTGGGGAGGGATGTTGTGTGTGGAGGTGGGTGGGGAGGGGTGTTGTGTGGAGGTGGGAGGGGTGGGGTGTTGTGTGGAGGTGGGTGGGGAGGGGTGTTGCTGAAGGTGGGTGGGGAGGGGTGTTGTGTGGAGGTGGGTGGGGAGGGGTGTTGTATGGAGGTGGGTGGGGAGGGGTGTTGTGTGGAGGTGGGTGGGGAGGGGTGTTGTGTATGGAGGTGGGTGGGGTGGGGTGTTGTGTGTGAAGGTGGGTGGGGGAGGGGTGTTGTGTGTGGAGGTGGGTGGGGAGGGGTGTTGTGTGTGGAAGTGGGTGGGGAGGGGTGTTGTGTGTGGAGGTGGGTGGGGGAGGGGTGTTGTGTGTGGAGGTAGGTACGGAGGGGTGTTGTGTGTGGAGGTGGACGGGGAGGGGTGTTGTGTGTGGAGGTGGGTGGGGGAGGGGTGTTGAGTATGAAGGGAAAATGGGGTGAAAGAAGTATTGTGTATGGAGTGAGGTAGATACAATACAATACAATACAACGACGAGTATTATTAACGTGGCGTAAACCCGGACGGGCTTCGAGACCACGATGTAAGGGAAGATGCAGACAGGTGTGGAAGGACTGGAACGAATATAAAGAAGGTGAAGGCGGAAGTCTCACACAATGGACCACGCACCAAACTCACAAGCACTTCTTCTACCAACTAACCAGTCCGCACTGAGCCCCCTCGATTGCATCCCACCACCAACCAGGACCACGACGACCCCGAGAAACTCCTCGCCAAAGAGAACGTCGACCAGCAAGCGCTCCTCTCGTACGCCCTCCAAGCCGCCAACTTCTCGACCAAGCAGCAACTGCCCAACCTGCAATTCGCCCTCAACCACAACGGCCAACCCGACGTCTCGATGTTCGACTTCACCTCGATGTTTGCCGCCGAGAGCGCCTGTCGCGCGGTCGAGAGGTCTGGTCGCGTGCTGCTACTCGCATTGGTGGGCGATACACTGGTTGAGGTTTGTGGGGGGATGTTTGTTTTGTTGAGAAGGGGGGTGTTTAGAAGGTGGGGGTGGGAGTTTGGGGGAGGGTGTGGTTTGTAGAATGGTTGAAAGTTTGTTTAATTTTTATAAGCTTTTTTAAAATAGTATATTTCAATGTTATTTGACTAATAACTTTCAACCGACGTAAATATCCCGTGACAGCCTTTCTGGCCCATAGGATCAGGCTGTGGCCGTGGTTTCTTGGGCGTCCTGGACACTGGGTGGATGATAAGGTGGGTGGAAGTTCATATTATTTACCTCACAGTTTTAATCGTTACCATCCACCAATCTCACTACCTCAATCTACCACCATCCTCACTTCCCATCACCACTTCCCATCGTCACTTCACTATACGACTTCATCCATCATCAATTACAACACAATCTACCATTAACTGCACCACAACCCTTTTTAACCCTCTCACAATCCCCATCAAGAGCTTCACTGGCTTCGTGTTGAAAATAGAATTGAATACAAAAACATCTTGTTCATGCACAAGTGTCTGTCTAATGAGTGCCCAGATTATTTGTCGAGTAGCATTGTCATGAGAGCAAGTCTTCCCCAGAGGGAAAGACTCAGGTCTGCTAGGTCAAGAGATGTAGTTCCACAGAGCTACAAACTCAAGTATGCAGGTGCAAGAAGCTTTTTTGTTGCAGCGCCGACTCTTTGGAATAGTCTTCCCAATAGACTCAAATCCCCGAGCTCGACCGCGACATTCAGCCGTTCCCTGAAAACGTACTTGTTCGACCGATAACAATAACTTATAAATTAACTGCTCATTTTTCATTAATCAATTTCTTGCTTCCCAATATCATTCTTTTTTATATTTATACTAATGGTCAATAATAATTGTAAAATATTTTCTTACATTTTCTTAAATTTATTGTTATTATCATTTCACTTTCAATCTTTAAAAAAAAAAATTTGTTTATTTAAAAAAATAAAAAATATATATATATGTTTATATATGTGCATATGTATATATATATATATATATATATATGATTTTATTGTTAAATTTCAATAACTTACTTTTCCTATACTTTCCATTTATTCATCTATCATTAATATTATTATCAAATTTTCCATAACCAAGTGGTCTTGAAGCCCGTCCGGGTTTACGCCACGTTAATAATACTCGTCGTTGTATTGTATTGTATTGTATCAACCCCCTCTTCCTCTTCCACGCCCACGCAGGTCCTGGTGCCTGGGGACGCCCCTCCTACAAGTGCTGGCTGAGCGGGAGAGCTCTTACCAACTCCTCTCACAAACCACCCCGGAGAACCTCAGCAAGAACATCCACGCCTACTCCATCGACCCGTACACCAGGTGTGCACCTACAACAACAATTAACAAATTATTGATATTAATTTTTTTAGTTATTTAAACAAAGTATTATTGTTGTTATTATAATGGAAAATTACGCGGTGATGATTTTAATTATGTTTTTAATAAATTCAAAATTTAATGTGGTTTAAAAATTAGCATGTAATTGTGTCAAATGAGTTTTAAAATGTAATTATTATTATCAATGTCACGCACATCTCTTTTTTGCAGGTACGTCAACCTGCAAAGTAACACGCTACAGCCAATCCAGGTAAGACACCTGTACGACGGCAATGAGGAGTTAATACAGGTGACCAAGGTAGAGAAGAGCGCCACCTTGCAAACACCTGTTCAACACACCTTGATTGGTTAGCTCAGGTGCATGTATGTACGTATGGAATAATAATGGTAACGATAATAATAATATTAATAATAATGGTAAAAAAGTTTATTAAATGATATTTTATTTAGAATTGATTATTTTTATTTAAAAAATTATACATAGCACCAATACAATAACGATTCAACATCTTCACCACAACAACACCAAACAACAACCACCACACAACAACAACCACCACACAACAACAACCACCACCCCACAGAAAAGCACAGGTTGTTACGGTGGTGTCAGGCGGTGGTGGAGGGGGTGGTGGTGGAGGATCTGTCGGCGTCGTGGACCGATGGTGTGGCGTTGTGTGCCTTGGTCTCAAAGTACAGACCTGCTTTGATGTCGGTGGGGTGGTTGTTGGGGGGATGGTTGTCGGTGGGGTGGTTGTTGGGGGGATGGTTGTCGGTGGGGTGGTTGTTGGGGGGGGGTTTTGTTGGTGGATTGGTTGTAAGAGGGGGGTTGTTGGGGGGGGGATTTGTTGGTGGAATGGTTGTTGGAGGGGGGTTGTTGGGGGGAGGGGTTGTTGGGGGGAGGGGGTTTGTTGGTGAGGTGGTTTGGTGGGCTGTTCTAGTGGGGGGAGGGAGTTTTGATGGATAGTTTGCAAAGAGAGGGCGTGTTTTAGTAGGTAGATGCTTGAATGCATAATTAATTAGGTCTTTGTTCATTGCCTCTTGCATAATCACAACACACCACACCACACCACACAGTGACGTCAGCGATGTCGACAGAACGAAAGGAATTCGAAATCTCGATAAGGTGCGCACGTCTTGGTGTGCTCGCAACCGTTGGAAAATCTATTTCAATTTTAGCCAGTACCATCATCATC
>OX030958.1:11745861-11763361 GCA_943735955.1 Piscicola geometra | reverse complement strand
AATACTATCAATAGGTCTATCAGTGAAAAAGCAATTAGTACTACCCCTGTTAAAAGTATCGCAGGTAAAAGTACTAGTACTGCCGAAATCGTAAAAAGTACAAATGCGCCTGAATGTCCAGAAAGTGAGTATTCCAAAAACAAGACACGTGATGTTCCATCGCTAGGAGGTAGAGGGGAGAAGGAGGGGGAGGTGACAATGGGGATGACATTGAGGGATGCAGAGGCTGTGGTGGAAGTTGGAAGGGAGGATGAGGTGAAGGAGGTGAAGGAGTCGAGAAGGAGTGGTGTGAAGGCAGGAAAGGTGCTGAGTGATGGAGGGAGGGATGGAGGGAGGGATGAGGTGAGTGATGTCGACTCGGTAGATATCTCCTTGGAGGAAGATCAGCTGATCATCCAGTCCATGCCGAACGAGGCTGATGTTGATAATGATGATGATGTTGATGATGATGATGATGATGATGATGGTAGTGGTGATTCAACGCTCTTCGAAGGAGTGGTGTTGAAGGGAGGAATGCCTTTGAACCCAAGATTCAACACGGAAGAAGCCATCAAGGGCACTGAGAAAGCACTTGCAGCGAGGCTCGCCGCTGATGAGGCGGTTGGACTCGTTGAAAAAAGTCAAGGAGGCTCCGAGGAGCGGGAAAGATTGTCGGGCAACAGCACAAGTCCCTCAGAGCATGTCGGCAAGGGTCGCAGTAACGGAAATGTCGACGCTTCATCTCGATGCTTTGACGCCAGCGTCAGCGACGATGCCACCACGACATGCGATCTCTCGAAGAGTGATTCGTTCTCAAAAGACTCCAAGACACCTCCTCCTTTCCACAGTCATACTGACCCCCCAGCAGCCACCAAAACGTCTTCACTCGTCACAGCCGCCAATCTCGCATTAGAGAAGATCTTGTATTTTGAAAAGGCGCCAACCTCAATCGCTTCCATTCCAGCTACTAGTGATGAAGCCGCAACTACCACCTACAACACCTCAACCACCGCTACAACCACTTCTTCCACCACCAGTGACTTCATCAACAAGTCCCTCTACGCAGTCTCACTGCTTGACGACATCATCAACAGCCCTCACACGCCCACTCTATCGACCAATCCCTCCTCCTCCTCTTCCACTTTCGCCACTCCCAAGCACTCTGACCACGCCACCAAGCACCAAACCACCATTTCACAAGACACCAACACATCTAAACACACCAGCACCACATCTACTAGCAGCAGCAACACCAGCACCACTACCACAGCCATCACTGCCACCGCAAAGACAACAGCCTCTTCTGCAACCTCTCCCAGCAAGATCATCGACGCCAAACGGAGGTTCTTCTGCGAGGCACCACAGCCCCTCAGGATCGACCCTCGCTCGCTCTTCTCCGAACTGGAAAACACTTGCTCCTTCGACTCCAGCAACGCAGTCAGACACGGCAGCGACGTCTCGAGGTCCTCACGAGACACTCTCAAAAACGCCAAGGCACAAGATGCTTTGAATCGTCTCAATGAGGTCATCAACTCACAAGAACCCTTCTCCCCTCCGTCCGAGAGTTTAGGCTCGTCCACTGATCCCGACTTCAGTCCATCTGTCGCTGCCGCCGCTTTTCATGCCGCTGCCGTTGACAAGGAGCCTTACGAAGGCAGCTCGACTGATCGGAGGTCAGCCGATGCTGCGTCGGTCAAAAGGCCTTCCGATTCTTCGGATGAATCAACGAGGGGCCATGCAGGATTGCTCGCTAAAGACTCGTTCGACTCAAAGACCTGCTCGGAAAAGAGGAGTAGTTACTTCTCAGATTCCGAAACTAAGAGTGTGCGAGTGAACGGTGGAGAGGAAGGGGTGGTGGGTGAGGGCATGCGAGAAGGAGGAGGAGGAGGAGGAGGAGGAGGAGGAGGAGGTGGTGGCAAGGAGGTGTGTGGGAAGGGAGGTGATGCAGTGAGGAAGTCTGAGAGCTGCAAGAGCGACAAGGGACGCTCCTTCTTCTCGAAGATCCTGCCACACAAGCAGAAGCAGGCATCAGCGACTGGAAGCAAGGAGGCAGCCACTGTAGCTCTGGCCAAGCGGTCGTCTCAACGCAAGAAGGCGATGAAGTCGAAGTCGTTGGTGGCTTCAGGAGGAGGGGGAGGGGGGGTTGAGGGCAGGAGGGGGGTGTTGAGGGGGGAGGGCGTGTACAGGGAAATGGCGGCCATCATGGAGGGCATCAAGCAGATCGAGGTGAGGACCAGCATCAAGAAGAGACTCGACCGCATCGCCCCCTCTGTCGACCACGCCAGCATCCTGCCGCCCAAGGCTGACCGTTAGTCGTGTCCTTAAACGATGTAATCCATTCTGGCCACTAATCCACTTCAAAGTAACTAGTGGTGTGCTTGCATTGAGTTGCATTGCAATGCATTTCATTGCATTTCATTGCATTGCATTTCATTGAATTGCATTTCATTGAATTGCATTTCATTGCATTGCATTTCATTGAATTGCATTGTTATGCAGTGGACGACTTCGAGACGGAGAGTGAGGTTGGAGACGACAGGTGTTCCATGTGGAGTGTCCACTCACAGGTGAGTGCCGTTTTAATATTCCTAATTAGGGATTATTATAAATTTTAAGTTATATTTAAATTAATTAATTTCAATTTGTTAATTAGAAACGTTAATTTTTCGTACCTGCAGAGCGACAAGGATCGGCTCGTGAGTGAGGAGGAGGCTGCAAAGTTGCGGAGGAAACACTTGAGGATGATCCGGAAGAAGCACAAGGAAAAGGTGATCGTTCATTCCAATTCATCTTAATACCTTCACATATTTAAGTGTTTCTACTTTATTTTCAATTGAGTCATCTAGTTCATTAAATCTACATTTAAACTCTTTTTTCTTGTTCAAAAATTATTTTATTATTTTTATTTGTTTCATCACTTCTTCCCTTTCAATTATAATTGCCTAATTAATTTAATCAATAAAGGAGTTGAGCAGGATGGAGAGCATGGAGGAGGTGATGAGGCTGCTGGGGGAGGTGGAGAGGCAGCAGGTGGTGGTGGAGAAGAGGGGAGTGCAGATCGAGAAGATGCTCAGAGGAGAAAGTGAGTGGTGGTGTTGATGATGATGGCGATGATGATGACGGGGGTGATGATGATGCCGATGATGGTGAATGCGGTGATGATGATGGAGATTAGAAGCCAAAAGGACACATATCATAACAGCTGCATCTCAATTATCCTAAAAACAAATTGAAACCTTCTTACAACGTCACTCCACCACAACTACAATAAAATACAATAAAATACAATTCAATACAATAAAATACAATGCAATAAAATAAAATACAATACAATAAAATACAATACAATAAAATACAATACAATAAAATACAATACAATAAAATACAATACAATAAAATACAATACAATAAAATACAATACAATACAACGAGGAACACAATACAATACAACGAGGAATACAATACAGTATAATACAACGTTGAATATTGTTGAAGTGGCGTACACCTAAACGATTTTCCAGACCAAACCCCCACCGCAACAGTCCCCTCGGACGAGCAGGAGTCGAGCCTGGTGCAGCAGTGGTTCCACACCATCCAGCACAAGAACACCCTCAGCCGCTACGAGAGTGAACTAGTCGTTCAGTTAGTGTCGAGCTCGTGTGTGCTGTGTGGTGCTGTTTGTGTGTGGTGCTGTGTGGTGCTGTGTGGTGGGGGAGTGTGGTGCTGTGTGGTGGGGGAGTGTGGTGCTGTGTGGTGCTGTTTGTGTGTGGTGCTGTGTGGTGCTGTGTGGTGGGGGAGTGTGGTGCTGTGTGGTGGGGGAGTGTGGTGCTGTTTGTGTGTGGTGCTGTGTGGTGCTGTGTGGTGGGGGAGTGTGGAGCTGTGTGGTGGGGGAGTGTGGTGCTGTGTGGTGGGGGAGTGTGGTGCTGTGTGGTGGGGGAGTGTGGTGCTGTGTGGTGGGGGAGTGTGGTGCTGTGTGGTGGGGGAGTGTGGTGCTGTGTGGTGGGGGAGTGTGGAGCTGTGTGGTGGGGGAGTGTGGTGCTGTGTTGTGGGGGAGTGTGCTGCTGTGTTGTGGTGGAGTGTGGTGCTGTGTGGTGGGGGAGTGTGGTGCTGTGTGGTGGGGGAGTGTGGTGCTGTGTGGTGGGGGAGTGTGGTGCTGTGTGGTGGGGGAGTGAGGTGCTGTGTTGTGGGGGAGTGTGCTGCTGTGTTGTGGGGGAGTGTGGTGCTGTGTGGTGGGGGAGTGTGGTGCTGTGTGGTGGGGGAGTGTGGTGCTGTGTTGTGGGGGAGTGTGCTGCTGTGTTGTGGTGGAGTGTGGTGCTGTGTGGTGGGGGAGTGTGGTGCTGTGTGGTGGGGGAGTGTGGTGCTGTGTGCTGCTGTGTTGTGGGGGAGTGTGGTGCTGTGTGGTGGAGTTTGGTCGAGTAGAATGTGTGGTGAAGTGTGTTCCCATGTGGTGAAGTGTGTTCCCATGTGGTGAAGTGTGTTCTCATGTGGTGAAGTGTGTTCTCATGTGGTGAAGTGTAGTGGCGTGTTCAACTAGCATCTTGACTCTCACAAACAACCACAAAGGACTCGTGAGCTGCAGTTGGAAGACAGGCAATGCCAGCTGCAACAGCAACTCAGAGAAAGCTCCTACATCGCAGGTGAGGCCACTGCAACACTGCCGCTGCTTTGGTGATGCAATTTCAGGATGAACCACTTACAACCATCGATAAATCCACAACACTTTGACCACCACACCACCACATCATTACTGCATCCACACCACTTTAGACACCACTGCAACCACCACATCACCACTACAACCACCACATCACCACTACAACCACCACATCACCACTTCAACCACCACATCACCACTCCAACCACCACATCACCACTGCAACCACCACATCACCACTGCAACCACCACATCACCACTTCAACCACCACATCACCACTTCAACCACCACATCACCACTTCAACCACCACATCACCACTTCAACCATTTCAACCACCACATCACCACTTCAACCACACATTCCAGACACAACAGCGGTGGCAGGGGGCGGGGGCGGCAAGGAGGTGGAGAAGCAGGTGCTGCAGGAGCTGATGCAGGTGGTCGAGAAGAGGGACAAACTGGTCGCCCTTCTTGAGGAGGAGCGACTCAGGTTTCACGCGATTTTTCAAGAATTTTAATTTTTATTTTTCAGGAGTTTATTTTTATTACAAAATTATGTTTCAAGTTTAGAAACAATTGTTTCAAGTTATTAAAATATTTGTTTCAAGTTTTTAAAATTTTTGTTTAAGGTAAAAATAATAATTTATGTTAAAAAAAGGTTTTTAAATTCCTCATCCACCCACGCCTTCTGCATTCGTCCTCCTTGCAGACACAAGCAATATGACAGCAATCTCCAAGCGATCATGGAGGAGAGGGGTTTCTCGAAGGCTCCCTCCATCCCTCACCTCCCCTTCTCCCACCACACCTCCTTCCATCCCACTTAACCCATCAGTTTTCTTTTAGAAAAGCACTTTTTACAAATCAATCAACCAATCAATCAATCGATCTAATTCTTTTTACTCCACTCTCTTTCTCTTTTTCCATCTCTCTCTTCTCCTTCTCTTTATTCTTTTTCTCTCTTCTTCTTCCTCTCCCTCTTCTTCTCCTCCTTCTCTCTCCCCTCTTCCACCAATCGTATTCAGCCCAGCACGGTATTCCCCTCCACCTACCAGCTTTCACTTCCGTCTTTATTGCTCATCTATCTTACCATTCTTGCTTGACATTATTATTTCATTGTTGTATTCATTATTTTTAAATAATATTTTTATATTTATTTTAAGTAATATATTTCATTTAATTTTTATAATATATTTGTTTTTCTTAATTTTATCTTCATTGTTATCATTCCTTCATTATCATGTTTGCTAATGTCGCTGATACAATGGCACATCATCATCATCATCATCACCATCATCACCATCATCATCATCATCATCATCCTGTATAGTATAAGGGAGTGTGCAAATGCCACCTATTCGTAAATGCATTTATCACTCCAGTTTCAATTTACCTTTAATTAGCCCATTTAATCCACTAATTGCTCTAATTGGATAACAATTAGCTTTCCAATTAATTAGTAAATCGACCGCTAATTGTTCGTCCTCTCTTGCTGTTTTAAAGAATCCCTTCTTCCTTAGTCACGTATGAGTTGAAAACGCACTTGCAATCGTCATCATCACCGCCATCATCATCATCATCATCGCCATCATCATCATCATCATCGCCATCATCACACAAGCACTATAGCTCTGCTCTCTGTAATCATCTTTCTTGCTTCATCATCATCATCATCATCATCATCATCATCATCATCATCATCATCATCATCATCATCATCATCATCATTCAATTATATACTCATCAACATCAACTTATATCATCATCATCAATACCCTATATCATCATCATCATCATCATCATCATCATCATCATCATCATCATCATCATCATCATCATCATCATCATCATCATCATCATCATCATCATCATCATCATCATCATCATCATCATCATCATTCAATTATATACTCATCAACATCAACTTATATCATCATCATCAATACCCTATATCATCATCATCATCATCATCATCATCATCATCATCATCATCATCATCATCATCATCATCACCATCATCATCATTCAATTATATACTCATCAACATCAACTTATATCATCATCATCATCATCATCATCATCATCATCATCATCATCATCATCATCATCATCATCATCATCATCATCATCATCATCATCATCATCATCATCATCATTCAATTATATACTCATCAACATCAACTTATATCATCATCATCAATACCCTATATCATCATCATCATCATCATCATCATCATCATCATCATCATCACCATCATCATCATCATCATCATCATCATCATCATCATCATCATCATCATCATCATCATTCAATTATATACTCATCAACATCAACTTATATCATCATCATCATCACCATCATCATCATCATCATCATCATCATCATCATCATCATCATCATCATCATCATCATCATCATCATCATCATCATCATCATCATCATCATCATCATCATCATTCAATTATATACTCATCAACATCAACTTATATCATCATCATCATCAATACCCTATATCATCATCATCATCATCATCATCATCATCATCATCATCATCATCATCATCATCATCATCATCATCATTCAATTATATACTCATCAACATCAACTTATATCATCATCATCAATACCCTATATCATCATCATCATCATCATCATCAATACCCTATATCATCATCATCATCATCATCATCATCATCATCATCATCATCATCATCATCATCATCATCATCATCATCATCATCATCATTCAATTATATACTCATCAACATCAACTTATATCATCATCATCATCATCATCATCATCATCATCAATACCCTATATCATCATCATCATCATCATCATCATCATCATCATCATCATCATCATCATCATCATCATCATCATCATCATCATCATCATCACCATCATCATCATTCAATTATATACTCATCAACATCAACTTATATCATCATCATCATCATCATCATCATCATCATCATCATCATCATCATCATCATCATCATCATCATCATTCAATTATATCATCATCATCATCATCATCATCATCATCATCATCATCATCATCATCATCATCATCATCATCATCATCATCATCATCATCATCATCATCATCATCATCATTCAATTATATACTCATCAACATCAACTTATATCATCATCATCATCATCATCATCATCATCATCATCATCATCATCATCATCATCATCATCATCATCATCATCATCATCATCATCATCATCATCATCATCACCATCATCATCACCATCATCATCATCATCATCATCATCATCATCATCACCATCATCATCATCATCATCATCATCATCATCATCATCATCATCATCATCATCATCATCATCATCATTCAATTATATACTCATCAACATCAACTTATATCATCATCATCAATACCCTATATCATCATCATCATCATCAATACCCTATATCATCATCATCATCATCATCATCATCATCATCATCATCATCATCATCATCATCATCATCATCATCATCATCATCATCATCATCATCATCATTCAATTATATACTCATCAACATCAACTTATATCATCATCATCAATACCCTATATCATCATCATCATCATCATCATCATCATCATCATCATCATCATCATCATCATCATCATCATTCAATTATATACTCATCAACATCAACTTATATCATCATCATCATCATCATCATCATCATCATCATCATCATCATCATCATCATCATCATCATCATCATCATCATCATCATCATTCAATTATATACTCATCAACATCAACTTATATCATCATCATCAATACCCTATATCATCATCATCATCATCATCATCATCATCATCATCATCATCATCATCATCATCATCATCATCATCATCATCATCATCATCATCATCATCATCATCATCATCATCATCATCATCATCATCATCATCATCATCATCATCATCATCATCATCATTCAATTATATACTCATCAACATCAACTTATATCATCATCATCAATACCCTATATCATCATCATCATCATCATCATCATCATCATCATCATCATCATCATCATCATCATCATCATCATCATCATCATCATCATCATCATCATCATCATTCAATTATATACTCATCAACATCAACTTATATCATCATCATCATCAATACCCTATATCATCATCATCATCATCATCATCATCATCATCATCATCATCATCATCATCATCATCATCATCATCATCATCATCATCATCATCATTCAATTATATACTCATCAACATCAACTTATATCATCATCATCATCACCATCATCATCATCATCATCATCATCATCATCATCATCATCATCATCATCATCATCATCACCATCATCATCACCATCATCATCATCATCATCAATACCCTATATCATCATCATCAATACCCTATATCACCATCATCATCATCATCATCAATACCCTATATCATCATCATCATCATCATTTATATCGTCCATTGCGCTCAGCAGCGCTTACTCTCGTTTCAAGTTCTTTGAGTCTTTGATAGATATTTTACAACAAAATTAATCATAATAAACTTTATACAAATAAGAATAATACATTTTATTAAAAAAAATAATAAATAATAAATATTAACGCCTAACAATGAGAATAATATTTCATTATTGATGGAATGTTGAGAGACTGTTTGAATGGGTAATTTGTTGGCCGAACCCTAAATGGACGAACTTTTCAATGCATGCAACTTGAATCAACTACGCTACCGTTTTGAAAATTGAATTCGACTTATAATAACAATAATAATATTAATAATAATAAGATAATAATGGCAAAAGTGGTTTTGATTCACCCTTATAGTTAGTCTAACCAACTGCATCACAACAGGTTGATTAACCCTTCTATAATGTAATTAATAAATGCTCATATCCTGATAATATTTCAATTAATTTTTCATTTCTTTGTTGCGATTTAATTTCATCAATGTCGGTTTTCGCTTTCTTTAATTTGAGACTTCAAAATTTTGATTTATTTTATTCGATATATTTATAGATAATTTAATTTTTAAATCACAAGATCGACTTTCCTAGCGAGTCCTACTTTTGCAGACATCCTCTCTCGATGACTTGTCACTCATTTTGAATGCTTTACGCAAGGCATGACTGACACTTCAGGCATTACCTCGTTGCAAAGGTATCAACGTAATATAATAACTTATAAAATATATTTTTGATAAAATAATAAATAATATATTATTAATAAAATAATAAATAATATGTTATAGTTTTATATATAATATAGTGATTAAATGTGTAAAAAGCTTGAGAGTCATGGCACAGAAGTCCATGGCAAGTAATGAACCAACATAATGCATAAATCTTATGAACACATAATGTTGTCAGAGCTCGCATTGAATACTGCTAGGCCTCGCAATTTCAGTTTCAACTCAAACTTTTGATAAACACAGCATGGTTAAATTATTATTATCAATATTATTAATATTATTAATATTATTATTGTTGTTATCATCATTATTATTATCATCATTATTATCATCATTGAAGATGGCCTACAATAGATGGGTTGTGCTGCTTTGTTCTTTCGTCATTTACTTCTTTGGTCTTTCACTGCATTCTTAACCTCATCAACATCATCACCATCATCGTCATCATCATCATCATCATCATCAACAACCACTATAAATTGAGCTTGCGTCACTTTCTTAGTTCGTGTGAGACAGCGATGATATCGATTCTATTGTTTGTAATATCAATAAATGTTTTAATATCATCATCATTGTTGTTATTGTTTTTTTTAATTATTATTAATTATTCATTATTTTATATCTGTGTGTAAATGTTTTGAATCATACTCTTGAGGCTTTACGTGGGGAATCATGCTACCGAATCATCATCATCATCATCATTGCCATCATGGCATGTCATTATCATCATCATTGCCATCATGGCATGTCATTATCATCATCATTGCCATCATCATCATCATCATTTGTGACTGCTTGTTGCAGGCTCAGCAAGTATCATTTCCTTCGATTCGTGACACGTTCACTCTTAAATTAAGAGTCTTAATAAATAAATAACCATTTTCAAAAATTAATTTAATTTTTATTTTCAATATATATCGGGACATAATTTTAATTTTCCTCTCAACATCTGGCCATTGACAAATTCGAAACTTCAATAAATTCTAGAGTGCAAAGCTAATCGCACGGTAAAATCAAAACCGAAAAAGTCTTTGATGGAAGACGTCAAATAAATGTTTATTGAAGATCGGTGGTGCACTGAATCATTCAGTCGATTTCGAGTCAATTTAGAGTTTTAATAACACTTTCATTTAAAATATTTATTAATATAGATAATATATCATATATATATGAACTCTGGAAAGAATAACTCCTGCGTGCATCAACCGTTTGATATATATCAAGGTTGATGTGCATTTTTTATATTAGTCTAATAACATAGTTTTGAGATATATTGAATTTTATATACGTGTTTTGTAACAAGTTTTGAAAAAAATTTGAAACTAGGTTTAAAGGGCAGATTCACTTTTAAAAGTGTTTACCTAGATTCAAACTTTTTGTTGCCTCTTGGATACCGGCTGCAATTTTAATCAAAGATTTATGAGGCACAGTAATTTGAATGGATTTAAAATAATTTAAATAACATTTAACTAAGTTAATTAAAATTTAATAATAATTAAAAATGGCTTTAAAGTCTCAAATTAAAAGAGTGAAAAATGTGGAAGGATCAATTGACGTAGACAGTTATTCATTGACTTACAAACTTCTCATTTTTGTCACAGGTGAGTATGATAATATTAAAGAAATGGTCAAAATAGTTTTTAATAGAACATTTAAAATTCATCATCGCACTTATGCCTTCCTAGATTTTAAGTTGGTATTCTAATAGATTTGTTGATTAAATAAATAAAATTGTTATACTAATTTCATTGATTAAACACTGAATTTTTCATTAAAAAATTAAAAACAAATCTAATGATTAATTTTTATTTATTCATAGCTATCACTATAGCAGTCCTTCACAGGTTATTTTTACTTTTTTCAATAATTTTTAATAAATATTATTTTAAACTATTTAAATAATTTTTATATTGAAAATAATACAGTTATGACCAATTTTATATTTTTAATAATGAAATGACTGCAAGTAGTCAAAATACCTACTTGAATAATAAAAATTATTGACATGCCTTAAACAAACCCCACTCTTTTTTTCACATTTTTAAAGCTATTAAAAATTTATGATTTTCACTGAAGGTTTGAAGTTTTCAATAAACTGTTTATAAGTTCTTCAAAATTGTAAAGCTTAACATCTTTGTTATTATTATTTTTTTGTTGAAAAAGATTAATTGCGAATTTTTCTTTTTTTAAATTACAGCATTATTGTTTTTTTGCTAAAAATTAAATTAAAATCCATTTAAAACGAAAAAGCATCGCGTTTTCCAGCGGACATTAGCTGCGTATCCAGAAGAGTGGTTAATGAATGCCTTAAACACTACCACTTTGTATCTGGTCGTTAATAAAAGGTGTCTTTAAAAGGATGTTTTAGAGAACATTTCAGTCACGTGGGGAGATTAATCACGCCTCATTCATCAATTGACCGCACATCTACCTACCTACCTATCTACCTACTTTTTACTTTCAGGAATAGGTTTTGTTTTTCCAATTTTATGAATATTTCCCGTTTTACCCGTTTTATATACTCTATTTTATATATATTTTGGACTTTAGAGTTTCAGACGTAAACTTTCTTTTCGTCCATCCATCCGCATTCATCCTCCCTAATTCGCCTTAGTTCTGATTCAATCCCTCGTCCTTCCTAAGCTTGCATCTCCTACATCTTACGACGAGTCGACGGCAGACGTTCTGCAAGTCTACAAGACTGATGGATGACTCGGAATAGGCTCTGAACGCCAAATCCCTTTCGATTCGTTTCACTCCACCTGACTTATTGCCGGATTTGTTCTTGGGAATCACTTCAAAACCACGATGTAATTTCGAATTACACAAAATTAACAGTCCTACCAGCACGCACCATGACTACAACCACCCTCTCTGCACCTACCAACAAGCACTAGACACTATAATATAGCGACTGTAATTCAAGAACTTTATCTTCAAGGCCAATTAACGCCTTCCTCCATTCATCGCGGCATCTTCCTTCCGCTCGCTGCTTTTCCACTCCACAATTCCTTGACCGCTTAGCCCTTCAACACTCTTTAAACTTTTTTTATCACACATAAAACTTTCTAACCACACACAAAATCCACCCGACAAGGCTTGAGTACCCATTAGAAAACAAAAACACCAAAACACATTTATATACTTTTGTTCTTTTTAAAATTAAAATACATTCAAACCGCTTGGACTTCCATGAGCCCTTTTTCAGTATCTCTTCCAGATGATTCCACGCTCCGTTAAACTCAGGCGTTTTGTGACCCCCCCCCTAATGAACACACCTTGCCAGGCACCGCCAACACTCAGAGATTATTTAAAGCAGATCATTTGTGATAATTTAAAGATTATAAATGATTAAGTTAGTTTAATTAAACAAATAATTTTGCATATTAAAAGTAATGTAGCTGCTTAAAAGGAAAGCATAAGAACCTCGCACCGCCTCAATAAACCACATCGCCTCATGAATAAGCCATGCTGAATAATCTCTCTTTTGTGAATATCATTACGATAATGGTGCTGAAGGTGTTGATGATTTCGATTGGAAATAAAACGAAATAAATAAAACGCTACATAAAGGGGAAAGTCGCTGAGGGTGTTATCAAGAGGTTGTTGTGGAGTTGTTGTAACGAGGGATGTTTGTGTGTGCGATGCAAAGGTTCTTTACGCTGGCACTGCTTGCGTGCTAGTGTCAAAGGAAGTATTTCAATGTTTGTATGTTGGCATCACTGACTTTTGCTAATTGACGACTTTTTTTAAGTATGTTTTTTTAAATGTATTGGAAGGTTTGTCTAAAAACAGTCAAGCAAAAACACACACAAACAAACAAACAAATAAACCATCACACACACACACACACACACAACACACACACACACACACACACACACACACACACACACACACACACACACACACAAACGCTTCTATGATATAGCGCACACTTCCGGCTAAACTGGCGGGTTATTTAATACAGCGAGTCGTGGTGGCTTTATGACGGTGGCATGTGTGCTGGGGGCGACAGGTTGCAATGTTAATCAAGAGGCTCTTCGCACGGAAAATGTCGATTATGAATGATTTCATCACAGCCACAAGTCCATATTTAAGTCTACTTTGGTTTATTATTTATTTTGTTGTATAACTTGTATAGAATTTATATAACAAATATATAATTTTAAAATTTATTTAATAGTGTTGAATTAAATTTGAAATTGGTTTTAAACGGTTTAATCACACACGTGGGGAGATAATATATTTTGCGCTATCTCACAAGATATTCGTCTTCTCATATTTGTATAAATTGTGTATGAAGGCTGCAGTGAAGATGTAATCAGTTACGCGGCGCATAAGGGTAGATGAATGGCAACATTAATGTAACATTTGCAACAATCAATAACGCTCGATAACTGGCCACGTTAAACTTCCGTCAACACACACGTTACAGTGTTTTTTCAAGTATTTTATATTTCTTTTAAATACACTTTTAAAATCATGCTTTTCCCTTTTTCGGTCTTTTAATTTTTTATTTTATTCATAAAATCTACTAAAAATTAAACGAAATATTTTCAAATTCGAAAAAAACTTGAAATTAGCACCAAAAAACTGTCAAATGTGGAAAAGGGGAAATAATGAAAATTTAACGACTTTCAAAATAATAATGATTATTTTTATGTATTAAATATATATATTTTAAATTGAAGCATTAAAAGCTCAAACTTTCATAAAATGAACTTATGGTCATTAAAACGAAATATAAAAAAATCAATAAAAAACTTACATTTTGTATAAAGATTTTTAAAATATTCAAACTAATCAAATAGGTAAAAATTTGAAATAGAAAATACGAATATTCAAGAAAAAAACTGTCATGAGATTTTGAAGGTTATTAAAAACATCCAGCGGGCATCGCTTCAGAGAGCTCAAGAATTCTTTGTCGCTTTTGCGGCTTTCAAACTATTCCAAACTATTTTAAATTTTGTTTTTTTTCAAGTTACATTTTTTAAAATATTCTTTCGTCAATCTATTTCCCCATTATTTTTTCCCTTCTTCAGTTTAATTATTTTTCATTCCCTCTTTCCACCAATCCTACCCAACTACCCTTTCTACTTTTTTGACCCCTCCACCCTTTCCATCCCTCCCACCTTTTCCATTTCTCCAACCCCTCCACCCTCACCTCCCCCTCTTCCCTCCTCCCACAGGAAGCACATTGCAGGCATGTTCGAGAGCGACAGACACTTCTCCCACCTGAGCACGCTCGAAAGGGAACTCACCTTCAGAACCGAGATGGTTGGAGGGGCTTGGGAGGATGGTTGGTTGTAGGGAGGGTTTGGGAGGCGGATGGTTGGAGGGGTTTAGAAACGGATGGTTGGTTGGAGGGGGCGAAGAGGGGGTTTAAAGGGAATGGTTTAATAGGGGGTTGGTATAGGGTGGTTGAAGGGGTTTGGAGGGGGATGGTGGTTACACTCATTTTAAATCTTAATAAAATGAAAAATCTAAATGAAAATTCGAAAAAAAAAATATTTTTTTTCATAACCATAATTAAACACCAGTAAATTCCATTCCATTGAAAGTTTTCCAAAAGGTTTAAAGATTTTTCAAAAATTTTGAGGGTAAAAAGCATAATTTAAGGATACCCTAAATCTTGCCGGAGGTTTTTCCATTTGAGAATTTGATCAACTGCCTTCAGCGTGTTTGCTCAAAGAATTTGTGTGCCTTAATCGTTAGTTCTCTGCAACTATTACTATGTACCTTTCAAACGTCAAGCGCTTGACAATTTAAAACATTAAGTTGAAATAAAGTTATATTTAAATTTTATCAAACACGTTCTCTTAAAGTAAATAAGCTTAAACTTTTAAAAATATAAATCACATTTTCTACACACTTTTCTTATTTAAGTTTAAATCGCTTTGCGAGGCTATTTTCATCCGTGTAAGCATCAGCAGCCCTCGAGGATTGCTTGACGAGCAGGCTTCCTGGAGCATGCAATCTTCAATCAGAAGCCCCACCCAAATAGGAGGCACGTTTAGGTGTCTTTAAAGCTGCTCACGTAGTTTGTTTTAAAGAGAGGAAAAGTGCTATTAATGGCGGGTTTCATACATAAAAAAACTAATTTTATTTAATTCATGATTTTTCCATTCAATTGATTTATTTATTTTTAAAGAATTCTTTTTGTTTCATTCACATTGTCGTCTTCGCATTCTTGTGGGCTGAGGCTCCTATTGTTTGCATGCCTTCCTCTCCACTGATCCTGCCTCAGATTTATGCATTGCAAAATAAGAATTCACTTTCAAAGTTTAATTCGGAAACCTAAAGCAGAAAAATCTGCAGTTGCGAATCGCAAATTCAAAAGAAAATGTATTTGAGTTTCAAAGTTTTAAATACAATGTATTTAAATTGAGATACGTATTTATGTATAATTTATTTAACTTTTTATATTTAAATAGAATTTGTATATTGAAAGATGTGTTTGTGTGTGTGTGTGTGTGTGTGTGTGTGTGTGTGTGTGTGTGTGTGTGTGTGTGTGTGTGTGTGTGTGTGTGTGTGTGTGTGTGTGTGTGTGTGTGTGTGTGTGTGTGTGTGTGTGTGTGTGTGTGTGTGTGTGTGTGTGTGTGTGTGTGTGTGTGTGTGTGTGTGTGTGTGTGTGTGTGTGTGTGTGTGTGTGTGTGTGTGTGTGTGTGTGTGTGTGTGTGTGTGTGTGTGTGTGTGTGTGTGTGTGTGTGTGTGTGTGTGTGTGTGTGTGTAGCTCTTGATACTGAACTGCTGCGAGGCTGAAGTGGCCTCGTTAGCGCTTGTGCATGTGAGGCTTTTATTGCTCGAGAATAAGAAGGCCTCACATCGCGCAGTGTGGTCGAGGAGTCTTTGAGGGAGGAGAAGGAGGAGGAGAGGAGGAGGAGGAGAGGAGGAGGAGGAGAGAAGGAGGAGGAGGAGAGGAGGAGGAGGAGAGAAGGAGGAGGAGGAGAGGAGGAGGAGAGGAGGAGGAGGAGGAGAGGAGGAGGAGGAAGAGAGGAGGAAGAGGAAGAAGGAGGGAAGAGAAGGATGAGGGAAGAGAGGAGGAAAAGAGGAGAAGAGGAAAAGAGGAGGAGGAGGAAAATGAGAAAGAGGGGGAGGAGGAGAAAAAGGAAGAGAGGAAGAAGAGAGTAGGAAAAGGAAGAGGAAAAGAGGAGGAGGATGAGAAAGAGGAGATGGAGGAGGAAAAGGAAAGATATTAGTTTCAGTGCGATGATTGTTTCACGAGGAAGGGAAGCTGGGAGAAGGTTTGGAAGGCTCGAAATGGAATTGTGGAAAGGATGCTCTTGAGGGATTTCAAAGATTTGAAATAAATGAATAAATGAATATGAATGGAGTGTCGATAGAGATAGTGGAAGGGAGGGTGGTTGTAAGGGAAGGTGGAGTGGGTGATGGAGGGTGAACAAGGGCAGTGATGGGTGAGCGATTGAGCAGATTATTTATCTCATCTCGCAGCTTTTATCTCTTTTCTTCTTTAACTTTTTACTACCGTGGCTCACTCGTTTGAAATATAGGCATTTCTTTTGAGAACTGATAAGATTTGACACCACTAAGTTTAGATTAAAAACATTTTTTTGCGAGTTCGAATTCATTTTTAATCTTCTGCTCCCTCAACCACACACGAACTGCTTTTTTGACTGACTTCGAAA